>CM042440.1:32699193-32721693 GCA_023631565.1 Gymnocephalus cernua
ATTTAATTTAATTAAAGAACTGAGTTGTGATGTCAGTATATGTGCGCCATTGAAGCAGGAAGTGTTGTCTCAGTGGACAGAGCTGACACAGCCTGTCTTCTCCAGGCAGCCAGGTCTGTCTGTGGCAGCCGGTCTCCACAGCCAGACTGTGTCCACTCAGCCTGGACCTGCTCAGAGTCTTTCTGAGTCTGTGGTCACGTATTCAGCTACTGTGTACTCTCGGTTTAGGGCTAGGTAACAATCCATTTAGCTTTGACGGTTAGTAGTCTCTGTCTCTCTGTCTGTCTCTCTCTGTCTCTCCTTTCAATTCAATTCAATTTTGCTTTATTGGCATGAACAAAGAAAACATGTTTTTGCCAAAGCAGTTTACAGAAAATGCATAGTATATAATCATACAACCCCAAATCAGAAAAAGTTGGGACAGTATGGAAAACACAAATAAAAAAAGAAAGTAGTGATTTCTAAATGTACTTTGACTTGTATTTCATTGCAGACAATACAACAGCACATCATTTAATGTGTTCCTCATGATTTTTATTGTTTTTCTTTTCAAAAAACAAAATTCCTATTTTGGTTCTTGCAACACATTTCAAAAAAAGTTGGACCAGTAAAGCATTTATCACTTTGTAATGTTGCCATTCCTTTTCACAACACTTAAAAGATGTTTAGGGACTGAAGACACCAAGTGATGAAGTGTTTCAGGTGTAATTTCAGGTGTGAAGTCTTAAGGTGGGCAACAGTACGGGGTCTTCTTGCTCGCATTTTGCGCTTCAAAATGCGCCACACATTCTCTATTGGAGACAGGTCGGGACTGCAGGCAGGCCAGTCAAGTACCCGTATCCTCTTCCTCCGCAGCCAGGACTTTGTAATGTGTGCAGAATGTGGTTTTGCATTATCTTGTTGAAATATGCATGGACGTCCCTGGAAAAGATGTCTTCTTGAAGGCAGCATATTGTGCTCCAAAATCTCTATGTACTTTTCAGCATTAATGGTGCCATCACAGAAGTGCAAGTTACCTTTGCCAAGGGCACTGACACAACCCCATACCATGACAGACCCTGGCTTTTGGACTTGTTGTTGGTAACAGTCTGGATGATCCTTTTCTTCTTTGGTCCGGAGCACACAACGTCCATTTCTCCCAAAAAATACCTGAAATACTGATTCATCTGACCACAGTACACGTTTCCACTGTGTGATGGTCCATCCCAGATGCCTCCGAGCCCAAAGAAGTCGACGGCGCTTCTGGACACTGTTAACATAGGGCTTCCTTTTGGCACAGTACAGTTTTAACTGGTATTTGTGGCTGTAACTACGTGTTGTGGTACTTGACAAAGGTTTGCCAAAGTAGTCCTGAGCCCATGTGGTGATATCGCTTATAGATGAATGACGATTGTCGGAACATTGTTTTTAAACATTTCATCCATCTTTGCTCCTAAAGGACTAGACCTTTCTTGGATGCTGCTTTTGTACCAAATCATAATTACAATCACCTGTTGACATCACCTGCAGAGCCGATCCGCCCTATACGCTCACTACGCAAGCTGCGTAGGGCCCCGCAAATTACTCGAGGCCCCGCCTCCCCCTCGTGTCATAGCGCTTCAATTAAAGTTTACAACATCCGTGACAAAATGAAGCAAAACTAGCCTTCTGGTCACGAAAAGAGGAAAAAAAAACACAATGAGAGTGAATTGCGGGAACAACAATCAGGTAAACTTGTGTTCTCTCCAAGTTTGATGTCGGCAAAGTAAAGTTATGTTTATGTGCATTTCTATTGCGTTTTTTTCCGGTCTTGCTAACCTAGCTGGGCAGGCAGGCTGTGCATCTCTTGTCTAGCTGCTAACGCCAGTCACTTCCAGGGCTGTGTTTTGTGACTTTGTGCCTGACAAAAGTGAGAGTAAAATACAATTATTTACTACGTTTGATAAACGACAAAGTGCAACGGTGTTTGTTTACTGCAGCTCTGAAAAGATAACCGCGGCGGGTGTGTTATCATGCGTTAGGCGCGTACATGAAGTGAAACGCGCATTTTTCAAGCAGAAATATATGTGAAGACCAGACAGACTGTAGGCTACAATATATGGGTGTGAATGATGGCACTCCTCATCAAAGTACACATTATACATACTTTTAAGACACTGATTATCTAGTCTCAGACAATCTGTAGTTAAAAACTCTAAACAACTGCACTAATTATGCAAGATGGAAAGCAATGTATTGACAATTTGACATTGATTTATAGGCTATATTGAATTTAAAATGTTGATTAGCTGGACATACTGGTCAATATGGATGCACATCCCTCAGTAAATAATAACCATAAATCAAGAATTGCTTCAACATGCATAATACAAACTTTAACATGCTATGGCAAGCCATTTTAGCTTTTATTCATTAACAGTTTATGCATTTCTGATATCAAGAATTCGATTTTTTTTACTATTTGCAAAGTGAATTCTTGATTATTTTTACTAGTAGGGCCCCTTAGTTAATTTTTACCTACCAATGTCTATTTTTGATATCAGGAATTACATGTTCACTTGTACAAAAGTTAATTCTTGATATCACTCCCAGGGATTATTGATATCTGCATCAGTTCACTATTTAAATATTACAAGAAAGTGCAGAAAAGGAATATTTTGATGGTAAGATTTTAATTCAAACATTCAAATGTTTACACATTTGTAACATGTAACGAGTAGTGTAAATGACTGCTTAACTAACTATGTGATATTCTTCTCGGTTTATTCTAGACAGTCCAAATAGTCTGGTGGTGCCCATACTGATGCCGAAAATGCCCAGGCTGTAGAGAGAACCAAAGTTAATCCCAAAAGCCAAAGTTCAGGGTTATAATTTATTATTTTCTTCTTATTTAGGTTTACGTTAATATTCACTTATTTAAAAAAATTCACTTGTTATCTTAATATTATAGAAAATACTCTATTCAATAAATATTGTTTGTTTGTTTGAACCTCATTTTGTTCTATATTGTTGTACTTATTCTTTGACTGTTTTGTTTAAAGGAGGGAGGATTGTATTGGGAGCACTGAAGTATCAGGTGTGACTGTGTGGCAATGGCAAATGGTTTACATAGCTCACGGCATCACGGGTCAGGTAGAGGGCCCCTTAGCAGAATTTTGCTTAGGGCCCCAGGGAGATCAGGATCGGCACTGATCACCTGTTTCAAATCACATCATTATTTAACCAATTTACCTGATTACTAGCCCTAAATTGCTCCTGTCCCAACCTTTTTTGGAATGTGTTGCAGGTCTGAATGACAGGAAAGGATGTATATTTACAAATGAAATTAAGTTGACCAGACAAAACATGAAATATTTTGTGTTCACATTGTCTGCAATGAAATACAAGTCAAAATACATTTAGAAATCACTACTTTCTTTTTTTATTTGTGTTTTTCATACTGTCCCAACTTTTTCTGATTTGGGGTTGTATATTAAATACATACAGTAGCTGTCACATAGATTATCTCTTATCTGTCTCTCTCTCTGTCTGTCTGTCCTCCACATTCCTGGAGCGTCTGTTTTTTCCATCATCTGCTTTTCAAATGAAAAGTCTGTTTCTGTCTAACTGGATTGTATTTTCTGTCTTCTCCTCGTTTTTTTTTTTTATAGAAGAAAAACAATAAATCAGGTCATGTTATTTTATTTTAACCTTCATAAAGTCATAAAACTGATTTAGTGAGAGTTTCTGCCAGGGACAAAGAGTTTCTTCTCATTGATATAACACAATCCTGTTCTCTGCTGAATATTGTCTCTCTATATTTTTTTAACCTGAAACCTGTCTGTCTGTCTCTCTGTCTGTCTGTCTCTCTGTCTGTCTCTGTCTGTAGTTTCTATGTGTTTGTGTCTGATAGGGACATTGTTTCCTGTAAGCAAGACGAAACAAGCTGTAATGTAACGTTAAACCGTTAAAAGTTCTGTTGTTGCCGCTGACAGACTCAGATTATTATTCTAAGTGTCTGACAACATTATGGGATGGATCCCTACAGAGATAGAGCTTTATGTTAAAGAGTAAGATCCTTTTAGTTTAACATCAAACGGCCCCGAAATCACCATCACCAAACTACACCAGACTCCATGTAAATAATCAGGACTTTTATCATCTTAAAACACACTTCATTCAAAGTGGACAGAAACTAAATAAAACTACCAAAAGCCGTCTTGGTTCATCTTTCCACTGTTCCAACAATCACCACTCTGGTCTGGTTGAAATAAACCCTTAATTCACCCATTTACATGTGGAGATATGCTGGCTCTATACACGCTAAAAGTAGTGATTATTTACATGGAGTCTGGCTCTATACACGCTAAAAGTAGTGATTATTTACATGGAGTCTGGCTCTATACACGCTAAAAGTCCTGATTTACATGGAGTCTGGCTCTATACACGCTAAAAGTAGTGATTATTTACATGGAGTCTGGCTCTATACACGCTAAAAGTCCTGATTTACATGGAGTCTGGTGATAGTGATTTCTCTCTCTATCTCTCTCTCGTTTTTTATCAGGCAGGAAAATCTGTTTAAATGACATTTAAAGGCAAATGAGACGCGTCTCTTTGTTCCCACTGTCTCTCTTTGTCCTCGACCTTTATCACAGCGTGTTGATCAGGTTTGGGGGAACCGTGAGATTTCCCTGTGTCCCTGAACACACCTTTCACTCCGCCAGCTGTTTGGACCTTTACTTTAGACACAGTTTGTCTGTGGCCTACCTTTAAAACTGACATTTCTGTTCATCCAAAAATCTAAATACGGAATTCATTTTAGCACAGAATATCAGCCCGGATTTCTACGGACTTTTCTTCAATGTTGTTTTATGTAAAAAGTAACTTTAAGTGTAAGAAAAATTCAGAATTCTGGGATTGTTTTCATTAGTATGTGTGTCAGGAATAAAGTCAGAATACTGACTTAGATTTGGGTGTTTTATTCAATTTTATAGCATTTGGAAGAAAAAAATGGTAAAAGAGTGTTGAAAAACGTGCCAAACTAAAAAAGCTTCAAAAATGTAAAAAATCGTTGGAAAATAGACTAAAATGTCAAAAAGCGACAACATTTTGATACTGTCAAAAACTTTGAATAAAACGAATTTGGACAAAGTGATGAAATAAAGTAATAAAAACGTTAAATAACAAAAGCGACAAGACGTTGAAAAAGAGTCCAAAAAAGGGACAAAAGTGTCAAAAAAACGTTTTTTTAGTTTTTGAGTTTTTTTCCTCCATATTTCTGTCAGGAATAAACTTAAAAACTCTGACTTTATAAACTCAGAAACTCAGATAAATGTTTTCAGACATTCAAAAAATAAACGTCACAAAATGTTCGAAAAAGCGGCATAAACGTTGAAAACCGAAACTTGTTCGGGCCGCTTTTATTTTGAAATGTCGTCTCCACACACGGCTCCTTTTGTTTTGACAGCCTGACCGGAAGTGCATTGCGTAACGAGTTTGAGCTTGACAAGTCCGATCCTCCGAGCCTCAGACCCTCAGACCCTCCTCTGTTTCCCCGCGAACAGTCACGGTCCTCCCGCTGTGGAAACCTCTTCACGCCGCTGCCGCCGCCGGGGAGTCCGGAGCTCTAAAGCGAACACACCCGGCCCGTCTTTCTTTCTTTTCTCTCCATCTCTCCATCCCTCTGCTAAACTTTGCAGACTCTGACAGCGTCCACGCGGCGCTTTTTTGGGGATTCTGTTGATTTGGAGTCTCGGAACTTTTCAGCGCAAGAGAACATAAAAAAAAACAACGTGAAGCCGAAGACAGAAAGTTGCTGAGACTTTGGGAGAGAATGATTCTGCAGGGCGACCAGCTGCTCCACTGAACACATGTGAGTTCTCAAATATTCACATTTTACCTGAAATATCTCTGAAATATCAAATATCTCTCTGCATGTTGCTGCTGTCTCTTTTAGTCAATAAATCCACTTTTTGGTCTTTAAATGTACTTGTTTTTATCTCTAAAGCCACTTTTTAGTCAATAAATCCACTTTTTTAGTTTCCAACTCGACTTTCTGGTCTCTAGCTCATCTTTCAGTCCCTAAATGAACTAACATGTCTCCATCAGAACCAAATGAACATCTTCATGTTTCTGCTCCAGCAGCAGCTTTCCAAAAGCAACATAAGATACAAACTTTTAGGTCTGAAGTTTGATTTCTGAAAGCGTCTCTCACACAACATTATTATTATTATTATTATTATTATTATTATTATTATTATTATTATTATTCACTTACAGCTCTTAGTTTCAACTTACATTCATAGAAAAAGCATCAAAATGTGCAACGGACTTCAGATTGAAACATTTTTCTGGAAGACGAGGAAAGAAAAGTTCATATAAATCAGTAAAAACAAGTTGATCCAAAGTGCAGTTTTTCACTCATGTTGCACAGAGAAAGTTTAAATAAAGTTGTTTGAAAGCGATTATTCTGGCAGTGATTAATCAAAGAGTAGAAGTTGAGATGGTAAAGAGAGTTTTGTGTGTTTCCTCTCAGAGCTGAACTCTCCTGTTTTCCATGATGCGTTCGGCTGCTGCCTTCAGCTGCATGTGTTTACAATCTAACGCTCGGCGAGGCTTTCTTCTCTCCTCGCTACGACCTCAAGTCCTTAAAGTCCTAAAGGTTTCTTCCTTTTGGACTCTCGGTGAAGATTTAGGGCACACTGTCAGAAAAAAGAGGTACAATACAGGTCCATTTTGTCCCCTGAGATACAAACTTAGCAAATGTTCCCTCAAAAGTACAAAAATGCACCTTTAAGGTACAATTCTGCTCCTTCCGTTGGACATTGTGGACTTTCCGAGGTGTAAGGTACATATTTGTCCCTTAATGTTTAAATGTAAAACGGCAGGACTTAGTTTATTCCTCACTAGAGTCCGGATCGGCCCGACTCAGTTAGAATCTCGTTTTTTTTCTCATCCTAATGACACATGTAGGTTTGTTTGTTTGTGTGGAAAGCTTTTATTAAGCAACTGTAGGAAGGTATTCAGAAATGTCATCACATGAGGTCATCAGCACACACGCAGGGCACAGGTGTGTGTGTGTGTGTGTGTGTGTGTGTGTGTGTGTGTGAGTGAAACAGGCCCATTGGCTCCCTACATAATAATAAGCTGTAAATGTTCAGTGCCTTATCGTGCTGGTGTGACCGAACCGACCAGAACCAGAACATCATTCTAAATATGTGTCCAGCCTTCGGGCTCGGGCCGGGTACCCATCCTCTGATGCTCATCACAGCAGAACGTTAATGTCATCTCTCAATATAGAAACACAAGTTAATCTACACTATATTCTAACTCAATAACTGTCAAACTAAATCAACTGTAAAGTTTTGGGATATGTGCAAAATAACATTGTACCTTTGAGGGTACCACTGCAGTGACAAGCTTTTTTCCCACACTGGATAAAGAGAATCACAAGTCTATTAACGTGCTTTTGTGTCATTGAAAAGTCAAATTAGTTGTTTTTGGCGACTTTTATTTCCGACACTTTTGACGCTTTTTGGCACTTTTGTCCACATAAAGCCCTACATTAGTCAGCAAAAACATCCTAGAATTTAGCAAATCAAGCAAAACAAAGACGACATGTTTGACAGCCTGCATATGAAAACTCTCTCTCTGCTTCTGGGGGAATTTATGAGTCTCAAAGTCGGCAGATCTGCCAAATTCTGCTCTGAATGTCAGATAATTACAGTTTAAAAATCACTTTCCTGTGTTTTTGGTTTGGCGCATAACTAGGTGTGCCAAAATCTATGTGAACAAACGGGCCGGATCTGAATCTGCGAGGGGCCCGATTCAGCCCCGACAAAAATGTCCAAAAAATGATCTCCAAATTAACTCCAAAATAAGTAACAAAGCAACAAAAATGTCGGAAAAAGCGACAAAAACCTCAAAAAATTAAAATTGTCCAAAAAAAACTTCGACAAAGGCGACAAAACCTCTGAAAGAAACAACAAATGTTATAAAGAAAGCGGCAAATGTGGTAGTTCTGTCTCTAAATGTGGATCAGTGTTCCCCAAAACGCCCGAGATGACGTCCTCAAATGTCTTGTGTCCACAACTCAGATCTTCAGCTTCCTGTCCCAGAGGCGAAAGAAACTAGAACATATTCATATTTAACACGCTGACATCACACAAGATTCTCTTTTATACAAAATGACTCTCAATGATATTGTATGAAAGTTGATGCACACCAAAAACGTCAGATATTGTACGAAACTAGGCGACCGCCAGCTGGACACGTGACGCCGGCTACGGAGCTCCATGGCGCCAAGCGCCAGTCGCTACATGTTTGTCAGGCCGCGTGCCACACAGCCTGCGTCGGCCGTCCGACTGTCCGGCAAATACGCAGCTCTTTCCTTTCATTTTGAGTGTTTAGGCTGTGGGCGGGGTTCGCCGCAGGGGGGAGACGTAAGAAAACGCAGCTACTTCTGCTTTTTTTTGGGGGGGGGGGGGGGGGAAACACACACAACATGACGTCACACAAATGGGCCGTTTGATTTAAAACAGATTTTCCTGCCTGATAAAAGAATAAATCAAAAACTCAAAAGTGAGAGAGAGGTTGCCTCCCGAGACCAGCGGTGGAGGAAGTATTCAGATGCACGGGACGTTTTCTCACAGAGGACAGAGACTTGAAGTATGTGTTTTGTGTGCAGTAATCTTAATGTGTAAAGTAACTAGTAACTAAAGCTGTAACAGATGAATTTCTCTCTGAAATGTAGCGGAGTAAAAGTAGAAAGGGGCATGAAAAGAAAAGACTCAAGTAAAGTACAAGTACCTCAACATTTGGACTGAAGTACAATACTGGAGTAAATGTACTTAGTTACATTCCAGCAACATGTTGTGTGGCGTATCGCCATCACAGGTTGTGTAACAGCTGGCACCTTAAAACAACACTTCCTTTGATAAAGCCTCGCTGTGCACACACGGATCATCTTAAAGAGAGCTTTTTGAACGCTGAACGATGATGAAAAAAAAAGATATGTGAGTGTTAGTGGACTAAGGATTTCTTCAGTCGAGGACAGGCCTGGATCTGATCGGTTGGCTGAACTTTGTCATGCAAGGCCGCTGACACACCGGGCCGGTTATCGGCTGTCAGACAATCTGGCGAGGTCAGAGGTCGGTGACTCGAGTCTGTTCGGTGTGTTCCGTGCCGTTGTCCATCGGAGGAGCCGACCCGACCTGCTCAGTTGGAGACGAGGCAGTTTGGACTAAGCCGGAAATGGCGAGCAGGTACCCTCTCAAAATCAGAGGAAAACCTTTCAAACTGACCTTAGTTGATCTGAAATGAAGACAGATTCAGCAACTGCACGATGGCCTATTTCTCCTTAACATGTTTTCAGACTTTACTGCCGATGGTCGGCCAGCTGGTTGGTCTGTCTTCACCTTAAGTCGCCGTGATTCGGAGGATATCGTACCAACTGTTGGTGCGTTACTTTCTCACAAACCTGTTCCTGAGAACACGTTCAGCGGCCTCCACCCTCAGATATAATCAGAGTAGAAAGCAGATTTATTAACCATAAAGTACTTCAAAGCATTACTTGAGTAAAAGTACACGTATCTTAGCAGAAAATGTCTTTAGTAGAAGCTCTCCCCGCCAACCATGCACTTGTTGTCCTCTACCGTCCAAATAGAAAATGCACTCTTTTCTGAAGCTTTTTTCGATCATTTTGACACTTTTTTCGGGAATTTTTGTCTTTTCAATGTTTGTGTCGCTTTTTTTATTCCTTATTATCAATACTTTTACTTTTGTTTTTTTGGAATTCATGATCAAACCTTGTATAGGAAATTATACCTATTTTTTGTTAAAAAAAGCAGAAATTATGAATTAATTTGACTTAGATAGCGCCCAACCGATATATCGGCGGGCCGATATTATTGGCTGATATTATTGGCTGATATTATCGGCTGATATTAGGCATTTTCCAAACTATCGGTATTGGCATTTATAATGGCCGATAAATGAATATTTAAAAAATAAAAACAGACAAAGCACCCTTCAACCATGTTGTGAGTGTTGGCGTTGTGTAGTTTATTCTTAAACTGCATTATCATATTATTTTAGTGAGGACTCATAAATAACTAATGTTAGGGAAATCTACGGAAGCCGAGAACGGCCATGGATTTGTTTTTACTAATACTACAGCCGACCGATAAAGGATTTTTAAGACCGATATTGATAAAAATATTTGGTGATTTAGAATCCGATATATATATATATATATATATATATATATATATATATATATATATATATATATATTAAATCCAGAAACGCGTAACAAAACATAAACTGATTTCTACGGAAGCCGAGAACGGCCATGGATTGTTTTTTTTGGGATTTTCTTTTTATGGATTTTTTTTATGGACTGTTATCTCATGATAACGACTTATTAATTAATTATCTCCAGGTAAACTGAAGGTTGTTTTAGTGGGATTTTTTCCAAGTATTTGACCGGAGAAGAGGAGGAAGAAACGGCAGACCTCTATCCGCTCAGGAGCCTCTTCCTCGGGTTAAATGGAAAGGTGTCTTAGTGGGATTAGTGGGAGAAAACAAACTTTATGTCGAGATAACGAATTAATAAGTCGTTATCACGAGATAACAGTGCATAAAAAAAAAATCCATAAAAAAAAAAAGAAAAATATCCATGGCCGTTCTCTGCTTCCGTAGCAATCTGTTTATGTTTTATTACGCGTTTCTGGATAATATATATATATATATATATATATATATATATATATATATATATATATATATATATATATATATATATATATATATATGTGTGTATATCTCAGAATATCAGATTCTAAATCACCAAATATTTGTATCGATATCGGCCTTAAAAATCCTTTATCGGTCGGGCTCTAGTATTGGAGGTATGTACTGTATGTTGAGGGATAATCACAGATTTGTGTATGTCAAAGTTTAGTCTGTTTAGAAACCATTAAAAAATGTTAAAATGCTATCAAATTGGATGAAACAAAACTTAAAATCCAATGAAAGTAGTGATCATTACTTTGACTTGTGAAGCACGTTGGACGTCATGTTATTATAAAAAGAAAGCCATATTTCAGATGAAGACATTTTAAAAACGGGTCCAATTTGACCCGAGAACATCACGAGGGTTAAAGTCACCTTTTACAATACTACTCGAGTCTTGAAGTATCTGATATTTACTAAGTGTCATAAGTCATCTTCTGTTATCAAATGTACTTCACTTTTAGAAGTGAAGGTTAAAAAAGAAACTTTGATTAAGAACTTTATTGTGGCTTCCTTATAACACCTTTTTAAGGTATTTGTGTATAACTGATCCCCGTGTGTTTCATATCAAAATGTTCAGAACAAAGTCAGCTTTCTGCTACGTGACGCCCAAATCTGTCCCAGAGCAACGTGGGAGGAGATCATCTGGAAAGATAAAACTGAAACGCTGAGTTTGATCTTTGAAATTTCCTAAAATCCCTTTTAAAACAAACTTTAACTTTGTGTGTGTGTGGTGGTGGGGGAGGGGGGGGGTGGAGTGTGTGTGTGTGTGTGTGTGTGTGTGTGTGTGTGTGTGTGTGTGTCTTTGTGTGTGTGTGTGAGAGTGTGTGTGTGTGTGTGTGTGTGTGAGAGAAAGAGAGTGTGTGTGTGTGTGTGTGTGTGTGTGTGTGTGTGTGTGTGTGTGTGTGTGTGTGTGAGAGTGTGTGTGTCTGTGTGTGTGTGTGTGTGTGTGTGTGTGTGTGTGTGTGAGAGAGTGTGTGTGTGTGTGTGTGTGTGTGTGTGTGTGTGTTATATGATTAAAATAGTTTGGAGGAGTATGGTAAAACGTTGTTTAGACGCGCCGGTGCAAGTACCGAGTGACGAAGATGCTTAGGGGGAAATGTATCAGAATAAAAGCGAAAGTATCCACAAATATAAATAACAAAGTAAAGTACAGATATGTGACAATTCTACTTAAGTAGTATTTGTACTTTGTTACAGTACAACACAGCTCATTATGCCGACGCAGCTTCATGAATATGGAGGAAAAAACCCTAAATCTCATCTAAATCAGCAGCGTGTGAAACAAAGCGTAGCTGTGGAAGGTAAACGGGCCGAGAACGTGTCCCCTCTGTGTCACGTCGTTCTTTATTTAAAGGTGAGTTTCACAGTTTTCTTGGTGTGAAACTCTCTGTGTGATCGCACAAAATGTCTGACTGGAGGCGGCTGCAGACGCAATGAATCGCTCTCTTTATGCGCTCGTGTCCGTGTTCGCTGACCTCGCTCCGCTGGTCATTTCCATACGGAGGAGTGGAGGAGGGGGGGGCGGCGGGAAACAAGGAAACAAGATGCAGGAGGAGACAAAGGGGTGAGTTTTCTTTAATGTCAGGAGCTGCATGAATTCACAGCGCTGAAAACTAAATCCAGTTGTGTTCTCTCGGCTGTAAATATTCATGATGCTCACACAGTCAAACTAAAGTTAACTTCCATCTCTTTTCACTTTTTCAATTTTACTTTCTGAGTTTAGACAGTTCATCAGAGCGACAAAAACGTCAAAAACATTAAAGAAAGCGACAAAAACTTTGAATTAAGGGAGAAAAAGTCCCAAAAAAGCAGCAAAATGTGGGGAAAAAGGTCAAAAATGTCTCTCGGAGTTCATTTCAAACACAGAGACAGTCAAACTAAACTTACTTCTCTTTTCACTTTCTCCACCTTCGAAGGCTAAAACGTCAAAAAAAGACAAAAGTCAGAAAAAAAATATTGTTTGATCATTTTTGAAGAACAAAATTGAACAAAGCAGCGCTGAGCACGGTTGTGTTCTCTTTTAATATTAATCACCACGTATGCTTTTAATAATTCATCAGAGCAACAAACGTTGAAAACAAATCACACACACACACACACACACAGACACACACACACACACACACACACACAGACTCACACACACACACACACACACACACACACACACACACACACACACACACACACACACACACACACACACACACACACACACACACAGAGAGACACACACACACACACACACACAGAGAGACACACACACACACAGAGAGACTCACACACACACACACACACGCAGAGAGACTCACACACACACACACACACACACAGAGACTCACACACACACACACACACACACACACAGAGACTCACACACACACACACACACACACACACACACACACACACACAGAGACTCACACACACACACTAGAGTCAGGATCGGGCTGAATTTTTCTGTCAGACCCTGACGACGTTAAAATCTCTCTTTTTTCTCATCCTAATGACACATGTAGGTTACGTTTGTTTGTGTGGAAAGCTTTTATTAAGCGACTGTAGGAAGGTATTCGGAAATGTAAACAGATGAGGTCATCAGCACACACGGGGCAACAAGCTCACGTTAATAAGCTGTTAAAATGTTCACCGTGTTAACCTTCACTGCTCGCTTCGTTTCTGACCGTGATCAGAAAACCAGGAGAGACTCCTTACCTCCAGGGCCGCCGTTATAACATGAATAACTCCGTTATGTAAGGGTTAATGCCCTTCGAGGTGTCCATTGTCAGGTATTAATGGACGACGGCGAGGCGTGAACCAGCGGAGGACGGTTGCCTCCGCCGAAGTCCATTAATACCTGACAATGGACACCTCGAAGGGCATTAACCCGCTTATACCAAGGTCACTTGCCAAATAACATATTTTTAAAACTTTATTTCACATTTTAATTAGTTTTACAATCGAAATCTAAAGTTTTTACAAACAATAACTGTTTCCCTGGTTACGCCTGACGGTTTGACTAATACCTGGAACAATCATTCCCATCCATCAGGTTCTTATGCAATGCAAACGTTGTTCACTCCTCCAGGAAATAGGAAGGACCTTAGATACGACTTGCCACCCTTAGCAACCGGAGATGTTTATAGTCCGCTCAGCTGATAGAACCCTTCAGCTCAGCTACGAGCCAGAAAGCTAACGCTATGCTAGCTAACGCTATGCTAGCTAACACTATGCTAGCAAGATCCAAAGTCAATAATATTGTGTACAGTTGGCAATCAGTACAAATAATGTGACAGTATGTTGAACAACAAGACAAGCAGCTATCAGCCATGTCATTGTCCCCGAAACAATATAACAACTTTTACGAACAATTTGATCCGCGATGTGTAACGTTACTGTCGGCCGCAGCAGCGCAGCCTGGAGCAGCGACCTGAATAGTGAACGGGATGTGAGATAACGTTATTCTCTGTGAAACAAAGTCAGTCCAGAGGGGAAGTATAACTTACTTCCTGCAGCGTGAGTGTTAGCGCCATCCTGTGGTGTTCAGAGGACGAGTTGGAAATAACAGATCCACATTTCCTTTTTGATTGAATGTAGCGCATTGATTTAGTTATTGATTTAGAACAGTCAACAGACAGTTTCACCAGAACTCCTTTAGTAGGTGTCCTACATCACTTTTTTTGTGTGTGTTTACCTGTCTGATGGTCCTGTGTGTGTGTGTGTGTGTGTGTGTGTGTGTGTGTGTGTGTGTGTTTACCTGTCTGATGGTCCTGTGTGTGTGTGTGTTTACCTGTCTGATGGTCCTGTGTGTGTGTGTGTGTGTGTGTGTGTGTGTGTTTACCTGTCTGATGGTCCTGTGTGTGTGTGTGTGTGTGTTTACCTGTCTGATGGTCCTGTGTGTGTGTTCCTGCAGGGAGTCGTGTACAGGCCGAGGCGGAGGAGGAAGGTGGAGGCTCCGTCACGCCGTCCCGGTCGTCCTGCTGTGGATGAGTCTGCAGCGGTGCGGTAAGATCCCCCCCCACTCCGTGTTTTTCCTCTTACACAGAACACAAAGTGTGTTTAATGTGACCTGGCATTGCTACCAGTGAGAGGGTCGAGACTAAAGGCACGTTAGGATTAGGGGTGCACGATATTGAAAAAAATGTGACATTGCGATAGTGATAATGAATATTGCGATATCGATATTAATTTTGATATTTTTAAACGTGTAAAATTACCAAAGTTATGGGAAAGCGCATCAAAATAGATTCATAACAAATAAACAAGTTTTCTTATAACACAAGGTTTATTTCAACCTGCAGTCATATTGGACTGGTCATATTGGCCTGGTCCAACATGTGTCTACAGAACAGGACATGTCGTACTGGTTGGACACCAGGGGTCATCAACTACAGTTTTCCAAGGGCCAGAATTTTCTAAGCAGTCACTCCGGGGGCCGGACTTTCTAATAAAGAAAATAAAATGAATGTATACCTAATGCGCCTATTCTCGTTCAAAATGTTCACTTTC
This sequence comes from Gymnocephalus cernua, assembly GCA_023631565.1. Classification (NCBI taxonomy): domain Eukaryota; kingdom Metazoa; phylum Chordata; class Actinopteri; order Perciformes; family Percidae; genus Gymnocephalus; species Gymnocephalus cernua. The sequence continues at coordinate 32,714,455 of CM042440.1, forward strand.
TTACTGAATTAACGCAGATTTACCGCTCCAGTGGAGAGGACGGTTCGCTCAGCCAGCAGTTAAGTTTATAAGAATTTGTCCAAATTTCTAGATTCCCGGCAAACTAAGCTAAAACTACAACCGACAGCTTTATTTGTTTTAGCTTGTTGGTAAAAATTCGCTATTTGCAGAGTCGAGCTGTGTTTGCCTAAAACAGCGCGGTGGACGATAGTGGACAGAGCAGACAGAGCAGATTGAAATATCGCTTTCTACATGTTTATGCAGGTCTATACAGGTGAGTGCATTGATAAGTATTGACGAGGGAGAAGTGAGAGTGACAGCGATTAGCTTTGGAGCGAGTAGTGACTCTAGAGTCATAGTGAGAGAAACAAAGTGTCTCCCCTGTTCTTTCTGACCACGGTGGGAAACCTGGAGCAGGAGAAGTTAACCCTCTCCTTGATTTTACGTTGTTTATGGAGAAGGAGAACCAGGAAATGAGTCGGGGGGGAAATGCAACGCTACCAAGTGACGTGTAGTTTCCGAGAGGTGCATCAAAGAGTATAGACGTAACAAGAGGATAACCTCAAGAGAATGCTGTGCTGCAGCTTGCAATGGAACATTCTATTGAGTGCAACACAACGTTCTATTGAGTTTCTCCTCTTGTTACTTCTATATTCTTTGGGTGCATGTTGGGTGGGATGCAACGCTTCACAAATGAAACAATATATAAAAATATCGCATAATTATCGCGAGACTTTCGGTATAATATCGCGCAACGTGATATCGCGATAACGATATTGAGTCGATATATTGTGCACCCCTAGTTAGGATTATTGTCATAATATTTGATTTTTGTAAGAAGAACGTGAAGAATAGTTGAAAAAGTGGGGATGGGTTTCAGAGACAGACATTAAATGAAATGTGATAGAGACCAACAGTGTGGTACCAGAGTTCTATTGAGCTCTATTCTCCGATGTTTGTGCTAGGGTCAGTGCTGTCTTTCAATGATTTCATGATTCAGGATGTTTTTACTTTGACATAATGTGAAATACTTTAGTTATATTTCTGTTTGCATGTTTTATTTGTCATGTCATGTTTTCCATGTTCCTGCTGTTGGAAGAAACGCGTCTCTTGCTTGAGTTTAAAGTTAAAGGGACAGTTTGGATGATTATAAGTATTTTTAGACTCCTAAAACATCTATATCAGTTTAAGTCTACGCTATATTTAGAATATTTTCAGTGCTGTACCTTGCTGTCAGACCATAGGCGTAAATTACGACCCCCCCAAATAAATCATTTTTGTCTTTTGCAACATTTTTGTTGCTTTTTTTGTTGTGTTTTTCTGACATTATTGCTCATTTTTTTCAATGTTTTTGTGTTATTTTCAGAGGTTTTTGTAGTTTTTTTGGACGATTTGTTGTGTTTTCAATGTTTTTGTCTCTTTTCCCCAATTTCTTTCCGCTTTTTTTAAACGTATTTTTAGATTTTATTGACGATTTTGTCAACTTTCGGAGTTTTCTTCCATAGTTTATGTTGCTTTTGTGTGTGTGTGTGTGTTTAAATTGGTGCACGCTTTTCTAAACGTTTTTGTCACTTTTCTTTACTTTTTTCTTTCCACAATTTTTTATTAAGGGTGTCACAATTTCGATTTTAAATCTAAATTTATCGAAATTGAGTCACAATCTTGACTATCGAATAAAAAATGGAATCGTCGATACTGCCACGCCCCATGTCACGTCCGGTCGGCTTGTCAAGCGGAAAAAAACGCAGCTGATATTGGTTATATTAGAGAGAACAGAGCAGCTGATATTGGTTATATTAGAGAGAACAGAGCAGCTGATATTGGTTATATTAGAGAACAGAGCAGCTGATATTGGTTATATTAGAGAGAACAGAGCAGCTGATATTGGTTATATTAGAGAGAACAGAGCAGCTTATATTGGTTATATTAGAGAGAACAGAGCAGCTGATATTGGTTATATTAGAGAGAACAGAGCAGCTTATATTGGTTATATTAGAGAGAACAGAGCAGCTTATATTGGTTATATTAGAGAGAACAGAGCAGCTTATATTGGTTATATTAGAGAGAACAGAGCAGCTTATATTGGTTATATTAGAGAGAACAGAGCAGCTTATATTGGTTATATTAGAGAGAACAGAGCATCTTATATTGGTTATATTAGAGAGAACAGAGCAGCTGATATTGGTTATATTAGAGAACAGAGCAGCTGATATTGGTTATATTAGAGAACAGAGCAGCTGATATTGGTTATATTAGAGAGAACAGAGCAGCTTATATTGGTTATATTAGAGAGAACAGAGCAGCTTATATTGGTTATATTAGAGAGAACAGAGCAGCTGATATTGGTTATATTAGAGAGAACAGAGCATCTTATATTGGTTATATTAGAGAGAACAGAGCAGCTTATATTGGTTATATTAGAGAGAACAGAGCAGCTTATATTGGTTATATTAGAGAGAACAGAGCAGCTGATATTGGTTATATTAGAGAGAACAGAGCAGCTTATATTGGTTATATTAGAGAGAACAGAGCAGCTTATATTGGTTATATTAGAGAGAACAGAGCAGCTTATATTGGTTATATTAGAGAGAACAGAGCAGCTGATATTGGTTATATTAGAGAACATCCATCCATCCATCCATCGTCGTCCGCTTATCCGTGGTCGGGTCGCGGGGGGAGCAGCTCCAGCAGGGGACCCCAAACTTCCCTTTCCCGAGCCACATTAACCAGCTCTGACTGGGGGATCCCGAGGCGTTCCCAGGCCAGGTTGGAGATGTAATCCCTCCACCTAGTCCTGGGTCTTCCCCGAGGCCTCCTCCCAGCTGGACGTGCCTGGAACACCTCCCTAGGGAGGCGCCCAGGGGGCATCCTTACCAGATGCCCGAACCACCTCAACTGGCTCCTTTCGACGTGAAGGAGCAGCGGCTCTACTCCGAGCTCCTCACGGATGACTGAGCTTCTCACCCTATCTCTAAGGGAGACGCCAGCCCCCCTCCTGAGGAAACCCATTTCGGCCGCTTGTACCCTGGATCTCGTTCTTTCGGTCATGACCCAACCTTCATGACCATAGGTGAGGGTAGGAACGAAAACTGACCGGTAGATCGAGAGCTTTGCCTTCTGGCTCAGCTCTCTTTTCGTCACAACGGTGCGATAAACTGAATGTAATACCGCCCACGCTGCGCCGATTCTCCGACCAATCTCCCGCTCCATTGTCCCCTCACTCGCGAACAAGACCCCAAGGTACTTAAACTCCTTCACTTGGGATAAGGACTCATTCCCTACCTGGAGAAGGCACTCCATCGGTTTCCTGCTGAGAACCATGGCCTCAGATTTAGAGGTGCTGATCCTCATCCCAGCCGCTTCACACTCGGCTGCAAACCGATCCAGTGAGTGCTGAAGGTCACAGGCCGATGATGCCATCAGGACCACATCATCTGCAAAGAGCAGCGATGAGATCCCCAGCCCACCGAACTGCAACCCCTCCCTACCACGACTACGCCTCGATATCCTGTCCATAAATACTACGAACAGGATTGGTGACAAAGCGCAGCCCTGGCGGAGGCCAACCCTCACCTGGAACGTGTCCGACTTACTGCCGAGAACCCGGACACAGCTCTCGCTTTGGTCATACAGAGATTGGATGGCCCTGAGAAGGGACCCCCTCACCCCATACTCCCGCAGCACCTCCCACAAAGTCTCCCGGGGGACCCGGTCATATGCCTTCTCCAGATCCACAAAACACATGTAGACTGGATGGGCATACTCCCAGGCTCCCTCCAGGATCCTTGCTAGAGTAAAGAGCTGATCCGTTGTTCCACGACCCGGACGGAATCCGCATTGTTCCTCTTCAACCTGAGGTTCGACTATCGGCCGAACCCTCCTTTCCAGCACCTTGGTGTAGACTTTACCAGGGAGGCTGAGAAGTGTGATACCCCTGTAATTGGTACACACCCTCTGGTCCCCCTTTTTGAAGAGGGGAACCACCACCCCGGTCTGCCACTCCTTTGGCACTGTCCCAGACTTCCACGCAATGTTGAAGAGGCGTGTCAACCAAGACAGCCCCTCCACACCCAGAGCTTTCAGCATTTCTGGACGGATCTCATCAATCCCTGGGGCTTTGCCACTGTGGAGTTGTTTGACTACCTCAGTGACCTCCACCAGGGAAATTGACGACAATCCCCCGTCATCCTCCAGCTCTGCCTCTAACAAAGAAGGCGCATCAGCTGGATTTAGGAGTTCCTCAAAGTGCTCCTTCCACCGCCCTATTACCTCCTCAGTTGAGGTCAACAACGTCCCATCCTTACTGTACACAGCTTGGATGGTTCCCCGCTTCCCCCTTCTGAGGTGGCGGACGGTTTTCCAGAAGCGCCTTGGTGCCGACCAAAAGTCCTTCTCCATGTCTTCTCCGAACTTCTCCCACACCCGCTGCTTTGCCTCTTTCACGGCAGAGGCTGCAGTCCTTCGGGCCCTTCGGTACCTTGCAACTGCCTCCGGAGTCCTCTGGGATAACATATCCCGGAAAGACTCCTTCTTCAGTCGGACGGCTTCCCTGACCACCGGTGTCCACCACGGTGTTCGAGGGTTACCGCCCCTTGAGGCACCTAAGACCCTAAGACCACAGCTCCCTGCCGCAGCTTCAGCAATGGAAACTTTGAACATTGTCCACTCAGGTTCAATGCCCCCAGCCTCCACAGGGATGCACGAAAAGCTCCGCCGGAGGTGTGAGTTGAAGGTCTGTTGGACAGGAGCTTCCTCCAGACGTTCCCAATTTACCCGCACCACCCGTTTGGGCTTACCAGGTCTGTCCAGAGTCTTCCCCCACCCCCTGACCCAACTCACCACCAGATGGTGATCAGTTGACAGCTCCGCCCCTCTCTTCACCCGAGTGTCCAAAACATACGGCCTCAAATCAGATGAAACGATTATAAAATCGATCATTGACCTTCGGCCTAGGGTGCTCTGGTACCAAGTACACTTATGAGCATCCCTATGTTCGAACATGGTGTTTGTTATAGACAATCCATGACTAGCACAGAAGTCCAATAACAGACAACCACTCTGGTTTAGATCAGGGAGGCCGTTCCTCCCAATCACGCCTCTCCATGTGTCTCCGTCATTGCCCACATGTGCGTTGAAGTCCCCCAGCAAAACTATGGAGTCCCCCTCCGGAGCCCCATACAGGACTCCATTCATGGTCTCCAATAAGGCCGAATACTCTGAACTCTTGTTTGGTGCATATGCACAAACAACAGTCAGAGTTTTCCCCCCAACAACCCGCAGGCGTAGGGAGGCGACCCTCTCGTCCACCGGGGTAAACTCCAACGTTGCGGCGCTCAGCCGGGGACTTGTGAGTATCCCCACACCCGCCTGGCGCCTCACACCCTGGGCAACTCCGGAGAAGAAAAGAGTCCAACCCCTCTCCAGGAGTACGGTTCCAGAACCGAGACTATGCGTAGAGGTAAGCCCCACCAGATCCAACTGGTAGCGCTCCACCTCACGCACAAGTTCCGGCTCCTTCCCCCACAGCGAGGTGACATTCCATGTCCCCAGAGCCAGCCTCTGCTGCCCGGGTCTGGTCCGTCGAGGCCCCTGACCTTCACCGCCACCCGTGTGGCAGCGCACCCGACCCCGGCGGTTCCTCCCACAGGTGGTGGGCCCATGGGCTGGAGAGATAGGTGCCACGTAGCTTTTTCGGGCTGTGCCCGGCCGGGCTCCGTGGCAAACCCGGCCACCAGACGCTCGCTGACGAGCCCTCCCTCTGGGCCTGGCTCCAGATGGGGGCCCCGGGCTTCCTCCGGGCAGGGTCTCTCTATCCCTTCCTCGTTTTTTCATAGGGTCTTTTGAACCATTCTTCGTCTGGCCCCTCACCTGAGACCACTTTGCCATGGGAGACCCTACCAGGAGCACAAAGCTCCAAACAACACAGCCCTCAGGTTCACAGGGACACCCAAACCTCTCCACCACGATAAGGTGATGGTTCCCGGAGAGGGTATATTAGAGAACAGAGCAGCTTATATTGGTTATATTAGAGAGAACAGAGCAGCTTATATTGGTTATATTAGAGAGAACAGAGCAGCTTATATTGGTTATATTAGAGAGAACAGAGCAGCTTATATTGGTTATATTAGAGAGAACAGAGCAGCTTATATTGGTTATATTAGAGAGAACAGAGCAGATTATATTGGTTATATTAGAGAGAAGAGAGCAGCTGATATTGGTTATATTAGAGAGAACAGAGCAGCTTATATTGGTTATATTAGAACAACAAGTTTGCAGACTGCCCGAGTCGCCTTGCTATCGGTCTCCTCAGCTGCTGTGCTGGCTCGATGGTGTTTAAGCCCCCAACTTAGTCTTCAAGGCAGCACAGCGACCGTCGTCTTCAACCATAACCACTACCTATGTCAGTACCCGATCCGTTCCGTCTGCCCGATCCGTTCTGCGCACGCGCATAATTGCGTAGCAGAAAACCTGTGCGATTTGTACCACGCATGCGTTAAAAAACACGACGGCAACTGGCAGCCTATTTTTCTTTTTTTATAAAGATATTTAAATTAAGACTTCTTGTCACTGATCCAAAACCGCTAGCGACGTCATTGTTATGTTGTTTATGTTGATAGTTTTACTGGTAATACTTCGTCTTGACCATAGACCATTAATTAATTATTAATATACCTGTCTATGGTCTGACTAATAACGCTAGGAAGTGTGAACGTACGAAAGTGTCCTTTCAAAGACGGGACGACAGCTCTTCCAGCCACCACTGCTGTATACCACTATAGTAGCTACATGCTAACGGCAGTAAACATGTCATCTTGGCGGCCATTGTTAAATTCTCCCCAATTCTGGGTCTCATTCCTGCTGAAACATGTACGATTGGGTAGTGTTTGGTTCAGAAGCCTTTATCTGAGATTTCTGACGTTAGAAAGTGCTGCTTCGTTCCGCTATCTAACGTTAGCATACTCCTAGCGGCTAACTATTATGTAGCATGCCAACGCGACATAGCTGTAATCTTGGCCAATGCTGGTAATTTCTCCCAAAATTCTGGTCACTTTAGTGCTGGGACATGTCGGGGTGTGTAGCGTTTGGTTTAGAAGTCTTTATTGGTGATTGTTCGCGGTAGCAGCGGAGTATATAGCAGGACTTTACCGTGAAAAATCACCACTGTTTGCCAAGATTACAGCTATCTATGCCGGTCCGTTCTGCGCATGTGCATAAGTCTGCGCATGCGCAGAACGCGCA
>CM042440.1:32726693-32729193 GCA_023631565.1 Gymnocephalus cernua
TAATGTTCGTTCCGGACGTTGTGTTATTAAACACACCGGTATGGAGGTATATTAAAAATGAACATCGTGACGAAAATATACACCGGTTTTCGGTATGAACCGGTATACCGCCCAGCACTAGTGTCAGCTGTGACATAGCCAAATGAGAGAAAACATGGCTAGTTTAAGACCGACCCAGTTGTCAGTTTCCCGTCCAGCGCCCGCGTCGTTTAAACAGCAAATGCACCTGCACCCATCTGTGGCCCATGGGCATGCTGGTCTTACAGGGAGGTGTGTTCAGGTGCATTCTGGGTAAGGGTGCTCCGATCGATCGGCCACCAATCGGTATCGGCCGATAATGGCTTTAAATAGTTTGATCGGTGGTCTCCATAAATGCCGATCAGGTAGGCCGATCAGATGACGCACTACCACGGATGTATTAAGAGCGCACTACTCCTGAGAACATTTTCAACATGGCGGCGTCCCTACATTCAGCGGTCTGGCAGTTCTACAAGGTGTCTGAACGGTGGCAGAACAGCAGTTGGCCCGCGGCCGGCCGCGGAACGAAGACGGTAGGAAGACGGACTGCTTTTAAAAAGCGGCTGCCACCGGTGGCAAACGTGTTTGTGATTACACCATTCTGACGCTTCTACTGCCTCTGGAGCACCGCTGGTGGTCCGCCGACTCATTGCTATCTGGGAAAAAGACGATACACTAGAGATTAGCAACGTGTGTACCGAGGAAAAACCACGAGGAGGAAAGCTCCAAAGACATTTCAACACCACCAACCTCATCAGACATTTGAAGGTTAGTCACAGAAAGGAGGATGAGGAGTTTTCAAAGTTAGCTAACGCTAAGGCAGAGCAGAGTCGTGTAGCTAGCAGCTCCGGCGCCACTCAAACAGCTGTTTCCCTGTGTGTGTGTGTGTGTGTGTGTGTGTCTGTGTGTGCTGAAGAAATGTGCAGTGATTGAAAGGACATGTTTTAGATTTTGAGCTAGGACAGAAAGCCAAACAGTTACTGATACATTCTCTAAACATGTATGACTGTTATGTAATGGCGTAATTTTCAGTTCATAAAAGTGATCGGTGATCGGTATCTGCCCCAAAAATCCTGATCGGAGCACCCTTAATTCTGGGCGTGCTGGTCTTACACGGAGGTGTGTTCAGGTGCATTCTGGGAGTATTTCTATCTTGAGGCAGCAGGAAGTGATGGCACCAATGACCAACAAAAACCTGGTCTAAAGTCAAAAACGCAGCATTTCATTGTTATTTTAACAGCACATTAGTAAAATGCTCCGAAGCTCGTGCACAGCACGCAGACACTATGCTTGTTACACACACAGGGACGCACAGCAGCACACACACATGCAGAAGATTACTAATAAACATATTAAGGTGTAAATCCTCCATCATGACAGCAATGCTCCAAGGTCCAAACGCGCCTGGCTTTTAACGGGAATGGGAGATGACTCTCTGATTGGTTGATTGCATGTTACGCCCAAAACACACCTGATTAATGAAGACACTCAGTACAACCCTTTAGAACCAGGCGCCCGGCACACGGACCCTGTTTATCGCCGTTAAACTAGCAAACGTGGATTTGGACACGCCCTAAACACACCTGCGCCAGGTGCTTCACACCGTGCGCTTAGATCAGTAAAACAGGCTGGATTGTTCCTGCTCTCCTCCCTCCCCCCCTCCTACCCTCTCTTGGATGCCACTCTCAATTATCTCCTAGTGACTGACGAGAGGGGGGGGGGAGTAGAAACACCTGTGAGAGTGAGTCAGCGTTCACCTGCAGCGCTCCCATCCTCCCTCACAAAACAAAAGCCCAACTCTGTCAAATTCTTTTAGGAGGTTTTGCTCCAGCTGAGCCTTCAAGCCGCTGCTCACAACGGCTCTGAACTTTAGAGACGCGTGACGGGCCGATGGTTTATCTAAGATCTGCGTCCAGACTCCAGCTGGTGTCCTCGGGTCAAATCTGACCCACTTTCAAAATGTTTCAGAAATTTGGGTTTTCTTTCAACCAAATTGTCAAAAAAAATAACGTGGATGGTTCCGTACAACGCTCTTCACTAGTTGATCAGTTCACTACTTTCATTGAATTTGGGTGTTTTATTAAATTTTGTAGCATTTGAAGAAGAAAACTGAGAAAAGAACGTTAAAAAAAGTGTCAAAAAAGTCGGAAAAAAACAACAAAAATGTCAAAAAGTGCCGAAAAACTCGACACAGACATCATAAGAAGTGATGAATAACATCGGTAAAAGTGACAAAAACCTTGAAAAAAGTAACAAACTCGGGGGGGGCAAACAGCTGAAAAGTGTCTTATGGTTTTAATTTTAAATGCTGATGCAGAAAACAAAATGGCATGCAGAATGGAGAAAAACAATCCTTAAAAAGAAACGGTGTCAGTCTCAGAGGAGCTTTGAGCGTTTGTCTCATCCAGCAGGCCGCGGTGCTTAACGCGCCTCAAACGCCTGCAGCAGTTTGGGGACGTAACTGTGGAACGGAGAGAATAAA
>CM042440.1:32734193-32736693 GCA_023631565.1 Gymnocephalus cernua
GCAGTTTTCACAACTAAAATGAGTAGAACAGACCGGTGTTTGTACATAACTTTCAATATTTATTGCACGTCAATAGACAGCCCGAGGTTTATCCTGCACTTCAAATTATCTTCCTAAGAAAAGTTGCTGCTTGGAGGATTTTGCTCCGAATCCTTCTTTGCTAGTGGATGGCGAGCTATCATCTGTGGTAGAGGTATCGGTGTTTCTGGCCACTAGCTTTGTAGATGCGCGTGTTGTTGTAAGATGTTTCATTAAATTAGAGTTGCTAATAACTGATGTCGACAAGGTCTTCGTTCCTGGACATAATGTACACATTACATGCACGTTCTTGCCTTTGACTACAATGAATTTAAAGTAGTGCTTAAACCTCCACCTTGAAAATGCCAACTTTTCTTGCTCCTCCTGACTAGCCATCTCTGTTGCTCCGTTGAATCTCCGTTTAGCTGTTGTGTGTGTGTGTGTGTGTGGCGCGCGCCGCGCGTGTGCTGGGCTGCTGGCGTGTGTGTAACACTGTCTCTGATTGGCTACTACCATGAGTAGTGTATGTGTGTGTGTGTGTGTGTTTCTGTGTGTGTGTATGTGTCTCTGTGTCTGTGTGTGTGAGTCTGTGTGAGTGTGTGTGTGTGTCTGTGTGTGTGTCTGTGTGTGTGAGTGTGTGTGTGTGTGTGTCTGTGTGTGTCTGTGTCTGTGTGTGTGAGTGTGTGTCTGTGTGTGTGTGTGAGTGTGTGTGTGTCTGTGTGTGTGTCTGTGTGTGTGAGTGTGTGTCTGTGTCTGTGTGTGTGTGTGTGTGTGTGTCTGTGTGTGTGTGTGTGTGTGTGTGTGAGTGTGTGTGTGTGTGTGTGTGTGTGTGTGTGAGTCTGTGTGTGTGTGTGCAGGAGAAAACCTCCTCCGTACATCAGATTTGTGTGAGGAAGGAACAGAAAGCTCTCTGTGTTGGACATTTTAAGCGATTTGCATTGCAAAGCGTTGATTTGTTTTGACTGTATGATGTTAAAGAAGCCGAGTTCCTCAGTGAGTGATGGAGGACAGATGAAACAGACGCTGAGTATACAGATGTAACGTGGGACAGATGTTCTACAGTGGAGAGCGTTGTGCTGGCAGCAGCAGGACATGTTGGGAACGAGATACAGTCCAGGAAGTTAAACCTTCAGAAAGATCCAAACAGCACAGGTCTTGTTTAGTCCCAGCATATGGTGTAAGAAAGCTTTCAAAAAGATGTACGCACAAATTCGTATTTTAAACATTTGTGCGTAAATGAACTCAGGCATGCACAATTACGTTTTCATACACGTGAGTCAATAAAGTTACATTTGTATTTTTATGTGACTGTGACTCTAGAAGCTATGACTGTAAACATTCATGAGTACAACTCTGATTTCTACGACTACGAGTTCTTCACTACGAACACAAATTCAAGTTTGCGGGTACGAGTAAAGAACAGTTGAAATGACGTCACTGTCGTCACAGGGCAGGAAATCAAACCTAGATTTCATCCAACGCGCATGCGTCAAAGGTGAAAGATGGAGACGGGTATGGCTGCAACCTGGAGCGTCCCGTCTCATTTTTATATAGGTCTATGGTCTCATGCCGAGGCTGTTCAATGGTAAGTTCAGAGGGTCAAACACAAAATACGAAATTGCAAATTATTTAACCATACGTATAGGTTGCTGGTTTCTGGATGTTATTGTTGTGTCCCTGATGTTAACGTGATTTGATCAAGCCTCATTTAAAACTTTATTAGCATTGGTTGACATTTGTTAGCGAATATTAGCTAACGTTAGCTAGAGCAATTTATGGTTGCAGACTTTGATGGTTTCTTTCTGTTATTGTCCTTAACGTACACATCAGTGTCTTTAAAAAAATAACACCGCAGGTGACACGATGCACGGTGTGCTGTTATGTTACGTATGTGTTTGTGACAATGTAGGCGGTGAAGACGTTGTGTAACTGCGCGTTTCCCTGCAGCCGATCCCGACGCGGCGCGAGGAGCGTCCGGTCAGCTGCTTTGTGTCGGGCTGCGGCCCCATGCAGCCCAACCTGGCGGCGCTGGCCCGGGATGCTGCCTCTCTGGCGCGGGACAAACAGTGGCCGCCGGCGCCGAGCATGATGATCAGCAAAGCGATGGTCTGCCTCGCATTCTCTCACTGTTTCATGACAGCTCCCGTGTTTGTTTTTTTTTTACAAATAATGTGTTTCATGTTGTCATACTTCCATAAGAAGCTGCTGCCTGTATAAAGTATGAACAATGTGTATTCTCCATTTTAGCATCTGTAAATCTGTAACCGACCTCTGCACAAACAAGAATACAAAAATAAACATGTTACACTCATTCCAAGACTCTGTTTTTATTTTATATTCTATATTGTTTTCACACTCGATTTGTATGATACTGTTTAGTTAAAAAAAACACCAAAATATATCAAGTAGCATATTCATTAGCATAGTCTGCATTTATACTACTGTTAAGTTAAAAATACCAAATATATGTTTGAGACGGGAC
>CM042440.1:32739193-32794193 GCA_023631565.1 Gymnocephalus cernua
TGCTTAGGAATAAGAGAAATGACCTTCTAGAGTTCCAAACTGTAGGATTTGTGGGAGAACGTGCACAAATCTGAACTACTTCAACAGTTTCTTTTTAAAATTCCCACAAGGAACTTGATAGCAGTCGGCTTTGTGTGGCAGAGTAGGGGGTTAACATCCAGCGCGGTGGCTGTGGTTTGGGCTGCGGTGAAGGCCGAGACGAAGATCAACGGAGGCCATTGTTGCTCAGAGAGAGGGAGAGAGAGAGAGAGAGGGAGAGAGAGAGAGAGAGAGAGAGAGAGAGAGAGGGGAGAGAGAGAGAGAGAGAGAGAGAGAGAGAGAGAGAGAGAGGGGAGGGAGAGAGAGAGAGAGAGGAGGGAGAGAGAGAGAGAGAGAGGAGGGAGAGAGAGGGAGAGCGAGGGATGGAGAGAGAGAGAGAGAGAGAGAGAGGGGGGAGAGAGACAAACCATTCTTTCCACTTTCCATTTCAGCTCTTGTCTGTTATTTTTTGTGAGGGACGTCTTTCCAGCTGTTATTGAAGAAATTGAACATGTTTTATATTTTGAGTAAGAAATAATATAAGAAATAATATGTTTTGAGTAAGAAATAATATATATATATATATATATATACAGTTTCTCTGACAAACCGAGCCGTGAGTGCCAAACTAGCGCCGGCGCTGCCGGAATAAGACAATGCATGCACTGAGACAAAAATGCGTTTGCCCACCTATCTACATCTAGAGGAGACCGTGAATAACTCCTACTAACTTCCTAAAAAACTGTGGCGTGTGTTTATTTGTTGTTTTTCCGTACTGTCAAACTAGATAATAAAAAAAATTCAGCAATGATAGCAATCATATCCGATCCATACAGGGTTAGTAATGTATGACTGTTTTATGTAATTATTTTTAATGCACTACTACCAGATCAGTATCGGTACCATCTCTACTATCATCTTATCTTCTCAGTTTGACAGAAATAGCATCTGACTGCACAATATTTCCTTAATAATTTGACTTTTTTTCCAAATCTAACTTTGGCAAGAATGTTCTGCACGGTGTTTGGTGTTTTAAGCCCCCAATGTCGTCTTCCAGGCAGCGCTGTCTGGAAGGCGTTAGGGTTAGGTGCCTTGAAGTCGACGTTGGGGGCTTAAAACACCATTGAGCGTTCTGCATGTGCATGGTGTTTTTAAATCCTAAAACTTGAAGATGTGGGTGTCTGGTGATTGGGGGGAGTTTGGTGCAATGCTCACTCGGAGGAAAGTGAACATTTCCATTTTTGTCTTAACCAATCAATCTGCTCTCAGTTGATTGATTGATTGATTGATTGATTGATTGATCTCTGGGCTGCTGAACCTTTAGCTAACTGCACGACTTGTCTTGTCCCGTTTCCTTCCTTCTGATTCCTGGAGAGAAATCTCTCAAAGATAATTCCTAATCTTCTCTTCTTGTGTCGTCTCTTCTTGTCCCCTTTTAAAACAAGTCTTGGTTTTGTCTCCTGAATCCTTAAAGGTCCTCGTAACCTTCTTGAAAATGTTGTGTCTTCCTCCTCTTTGTCCTCGACTCTTTGGTGATCTACCAGGACGCACTTCACAGCCAACTCGGCTGTTTCTTTGACACTTCCCCACTTGCCTCCTGATTCTTAACGTCAGAAGTTGTTCTTTTATCAATGGCAGGGGTCAGCAACCTATACTACCCCCACACAGTCTATTTAATGCTGCGTTCCAGGCCCCGTAACTCGTGTTTTCACAACCTTGTACCCTTGAAAGTGCCCTGGAACGGCAGTCCGACCCGTAACTTACTACCCGTGAACTCGTACCAGATCGTTGTACTCCCAGTTACAGTTTTTGATGTCACACACACACCTAAACAATAATGGCGCCCCCTGTTGATGCTGTACAGACGCCGGTGATTAACGGTGAGAAATAGACATAAATAGGTAACGTAAAGTAATTCCGCACATTGTAATCAAAACAATACACATACAATTGTGTACTACTACAGGCTATGATTATTAAATGAAGCCCAAAATATGCCGACAACTAGAAATCGCTATTATCAGCTAGCACTAGCTAACGTCAATGGTACGTAGCCACTAGCTAACGCTAGCTAGAAGGGTTTGTCGAGACTTTGCCTTGAACACTACCAAGTCGTGAGTCGTGACTTGAAGTCGTAACTTACGGGCTAAAAATTTAGTCTGGAACGCGCTAAATGATCCTACCAGCATTACTTATAGGTCTAAATGACCATTTATTAATAAGGTGATGTTTATCTTTTCACCATTTGATCCATTCCTTAACGTACAGTTCAGAAATCCCTCTTTTTTCCCCCTCATCTTTCAATATTATTTTGTTTTGGATTTGTAACCATAGCTAGTCTATAGAAACTCCACACCGCTATTGAGATTCGGCAAACGTTTAAATGATAAGGCAGCGGGCTGCAGACGTAGCCTTCTTACGGTATAGAGACACAAAGCGCCTTTAAGTCCCGCCCCCACCGGAGGGGAAAACAACTATCTGCTCTCCGTTGACTTGTGCTGCGTGAAGGTTTCCTCCTCTTTATTCCGTCTGCTAGCAAACAGCAGAAACATGTCTGAAAGCTGCTGTGTGTTGATATGGACTACCAACAATGTAAAGTCAACGGAGAGAGGAGACTTTCAGAGTATGACGCGATGCGCTCTGTCTGTATCATGCACATTTTAGCAGACGGAAATGTTTCGTTGCCTGAATGTAAGAATCCCTTTAGGCCTACAATAATAATACCTTAAAACTAAATAATTCAAAGTCACAGGGAGCCACTGGTGGGGGGCTACAGTCAGAAACCAGAAAGTCTAAAGTCGGAGCCGCAGGTTGCAGACCCCTGATCTTTGGCCTTGTCTACTTCCCTTTTATGGGTCCTATCCTCTTTGTACTGTCCCCTCGTGTCCTCGTCTTCTGAGTGATATTACCCTTAAAGAGCTTCAGTGGAGGTTGTTCCCCCATTTTTTTTGAAAGTTCATGAATGTATCATCCTACCATCACCTCCAGCGCTGGGCTGCAGCTCCACAAACTGTATCGCGACGCTGACGGACGCCCAGGGGGAGTTCACATCGCCCTGCTACCCCGACAAATACCCCAATTTGCAGACGTGTAAGTGGACGCTGCAGGCCCCTGCCGGCTTCATCATCCAGCTCTCCTTCCTTGACTTTGACCTGGAGGAGGCACCGGGCTGCATCTACGACTGGGTGGTGGTGAACACGGGAAACGCGGATGTTAAGTTCTGCGGCCCAACAGCCAACGGGCTGACGCTGAACTCGACGGGAAATGTGATGGAGCTGTCCTTTCTCTCCGACTTCAGCGTGCAGAAGAGGGGGTTCAGTGTTAGCTTCAGACACGGTAGGTTCAGGCGCACACCGCTGGAGTCCTGTTCTTCAAATGTAGCCAATAACATTATTTCATCAACCTAAAACTGATCCTGAGTATAGGTTTGGTAATCTGAGGGCGTTTTCACACCTGGTCCATTTCAGCCCTCCAAAAGAACCCAGACCTGACACCAAAGGGATTAAGGGTCCTATCTTGCACACGGTGCAGCGCAAAGCCCGACGCAAGTGTCTTTGCTAGTTTAAGACCGATGCAGTTGTCAATTTCCCGTCCAGTGGCCACGGGCCCATGAGGTGTGTTCAGGTGTATTCTGGGCATGCTGGTCTTACAGGGAGGTGTGTTCAGGTGCATTCTGGGTGTGCTGGTCTTACAGGGAGGTGTGTTCAGGTGCATTCTGGGCGTATTGCTATCTTGAGGCAGCAGGAAGTGATGGCACCATTGACCAACAAAAACCTGGTCTAAAGTCAATAACGCAGCATTTAATTGTTATTTTAACAGCACATTAGTAAAATGCTCCGAGGCTCGTGCACAGCACGTGCACACTATGCTTGTTACACACACAGGGACGCACAGCAGCACACACACATGACGAAGATTACTAATAAAAATATTACGGTGCAAATCCTCCATCATAACAGCAATGCTCCAAGGTCCAAACGCGCCTGGCTTTTAAAGGGAATGGGAGATGACTCTCTGATTGGTTGATTGCATGTTACGCCCAAAACGCACCTCTGATTAATGAAGACACTAAGAACAACCCTTTAGAACCAGGCGCCCGGCACACGGACACTTTTTTCCGCCGTCAAACTAGCAAAAGTGGATTTGGACACGCCCTAAACACACCTGCACCAGGCGCTTCACACCGTGCGCGAACCAAACTCAGTCCTCTTGAAGTGGACAAAAATATCATACCAACAGAAAAGGGACTCAGTTCTTTTTGTGTTCACATTGTCAGTTTACTTTAAAGAGGTCTCGGTTCTCTTCTCAGGGTCTGTCCGAGGTTTCTGCCTGTAAAAAGGAATTGAGGGTGGGAATTGTTGGGTCTTTGTTGGTAAATTATAGAATGTGGTCTAGACCTGTCTATCGATAACATGTCTTGAGATAACTCCTGTTATGATTAGACACTATAGAATTAATTGAATTTCTGGTCCACTTCAGCTGTGATGGGGCCTCAGGGTTAAAATACATTTTGCAAAAGGCAAAAATCAAACCTGAGCGTCTAAATGTGACACCAAAGGGCTAGACACAAGTCCCAAAAGCGTTAAATAGTGGCGCCAAGAGTCCCAACCCAGCGCGAGTAAATATGCAGCGTGACATCATGACTTTGCATA
Source organism: Gymnocephalus cernua (assembly GCA_023631565.1). Taxonomy (NCBI): domain Eukaryota; kingdom Metazoa; phylum Chordata; class Actinopteri; order Perciformes; family Percidae; genus Gymnocephalus; species Gymnocephalus cernua. The sequence goes on from CM042440.1 coordinate 32,743,864, forward strand.
AACATTCACGGCACTTTCCTAAAGCCAAGTGGCGTGTTATCTGTACGCATTTTGAGCTATCTGCGTGTATGTCTATGCTGTATACAGCTGACGTAAACATACACGCCACTTGCCACGTGGCGTGTTATCGCGAGAACGTCACGCGTGTAAAAAACAAACGGTTGGGTTAGGAGAAGAACATTGGGGAAGGCTTTAGTAAAACAAAAAAACAACGGTTGACAAACGCCACACGCGGGACCCGATCCCCAGTCCCCCGACTCCTGTGTTGTTTGACCCATCCACCCCCCCGACCAACCTCCCTACGCAGACTTCCCCCTTTCATACTACTCGCTACGGCGTACATTCACACGCAATCGCAAGGTAATGTACGTCAATGGAGGCCAAACTGCGTTGATAAACACGCTACAAAGCAAGTATGCGTCTTGATAACACGCCAATAATGGCATATGGATTGGCGTGTTATACATACGCCACTTCATGAGATCAATCTGAAATATGACGCTAAAGGAGATTTTTTGACATGATGGGAGTGAGAACGTGTTTACTTGTTACGGTCAAACTTTCATTGAACACGTTCAAATGTTTGATTCAGATTCTGAAGTTAAGTTGATAGATGTGCACACATCAGAATAACACAAATACACATTAAATATACATAGGGGAAAGACAGATACATACAAGTATAAGTATAAGAACAAGATAAATAGAATCAGTTATAATAATAATAGTAATAAAAACAGACATGTTTACACAAGAAACAGACAGTATTTCTTACTGTCTTTCTTGTTGTCTGACTTTATTTCCTTGTTGCTTCCTTTCTTATTTGTTTCCGTCTTTCTTTCTTTCTTTCTTTCTTTCTTTCTTTCTTTGCTTTTTGTTCCCATCTTCATTTGCATGTTCCTCTTCTTTATTCAACCCATGCTTTTCACACTGCCCTTTTTTTAATCTTTTCTACCTTTCTGTTTCTTGTTTCCTGTCTTATTTTCATTCCTCTTTGCTCCCTTTCTTTTGCCCGTACTTCTTTAATTCTGTCACTTCTTTCTTTACTGCTCTTCTTCCTGTCTTGCGTCTCTCCGTCGTCTCCAGTTGCCGTGGCGCTGAGGAACCAGAAGGTCGCCATATCCAACGGAAACGGCCAGGTCGCCGAGGTCGCCAACTCTGTTTCCATACCGACGCTCAGTCAGCTCACCCTCTGCTTCGAGGTGGAGCGCAGCGGCAGCCACAAACAGGTACACAACACACACACACACACACACACACACACACACACACACACAGACACACACACACACACACAGAGACACACACACACACACACACACACTTACATACACACGCACGCACGCACGCACGCACGCACACACACACACACACACACACACACTTACATCCAAACGCACGCACGCACACACACACACACACACACACACACACACACACACACATACACAGACACACACACAGAGACACACACACACACACACACACACAGAGACACACACACACACACACACACACTTACATACACACACACACACACACACACACACACAGACACACACACAGAGACACACACACACACACACACACAGTCTAAGACACTGTGATGGCAAATTACATTTAACACTGTTAGGTTAGTGTGCTTAGATTATGGTTTAAACTTAGAAAAAGGTTTCTAACAGATGGAACAGCTTGGTTGAGAAAGAACTACGAGTGTGTTTCCGAGGCCTCTCCTGACATCTGTTTATCCAAACAACCTTTGATAAGGGGACAGAGGCGCCATAAACTGATTTATTAGACACAGTTTAACTTCTTCAACAGATGAGACTGCGAAGGTGTTATGTCTTTGGGGTGAACTGTGCCAAAGGGGGTGACCTGACCTGTTTTAAAGTGTTTGTGGGCCTTTGCAAGAAGCCGAGGAGGGGGGTGAAAAGTGACCATTTGTTTATGTGTATATTGTGACTGTCTGTCTGATTGTGAAGGAGAGCGTTCCAGCATTTGCACCGAGGTGCCTGTGTTTCAACGTCCCTCCATTTATAAATGAGAACAAACACTCGACAACCAGACTTTGATTTCTGCTCAATAGTCTTCATTTGTTTCACTTTAACTTTAAACCTTTTATTTACTTACCCCGTTATCAAGAATAATTTCCACGACAACACACACACACACACACACACACACACACACACACACACACACACACACACACATAGTCTCACTCACACACACACACACACACACACACACACACACACACACACACACACAAACAACACACAGTCACACACACACACACACACACACACACAGTCTCACTCACACACACACACACACACATACACAAACAACAAACAGTCACACACACACACACACACACACACACACACACACACACACAGACAGAGATCGATTCTGAATTGTATGAATTGATACTGGATCATTCAAATGAAAAATGATTTAAATCTGACAAATATTGTTCTTTAGCCCAGCCCTAATTCTGTCCTTAACGGTTGTCTTGGTTTCCCGAGCAGAAAGAGTGGCTCTTCACCTACCACGACAGCAGCAACAACGTGGCACTGAGTCTGGGCGCCGATCTGTCCGGCATGAACCTGATTGTGAACTCGGTGGTGTGCTCGATCGACTCCATCCTGTCCTCCGCTGACTTCACCACCGCCATGAAGCCTTTCTGCGTTCTCTGGACATCATCCAACGGCCGCGTGGCGGTCTACTTCAACGGGAACTACTGGGCCAAAACCTGCTCTTCTTCTACTGGACACTCTGTACCAGCCGGGGGACTGTTCCGCTTAGGAGGTACGTTTTTTTAAATTTTTAATCGTTTGACACGTCTGTATATAGTGCGTTCCATTTGTACTCGGAAGTTGGATTTTCCCAGTTCAAAGTCTTCCTTGTTTCACGATCCAAATGTTCTTCAAAACTTGACATTTTCAGTGTGTAGCTTGTTATTCTAATGTATGCCCTGGCGAAGGGATTTTGAGAACGGCAACACACACAGTGCGGATGTCAGGCTTCATGCTGGAAATGTAAATCTGTTGATCCAAACTAAGATGTTTGTGTTTGGACCAAAGCGGTGGACTTTGAGCCACACCGGCTGAGAAACAGATGGGAATAAATCCAGCATCAACCAACTTCATTGATTTGCACCATTGCTGAAATTCTGAAAGAATCTCAACCGTGCGTGACTGTGTTTTGTGTTCAGGGCAGCCGAGCTTCGACGGGAACATCTATAACCTCCGGCTGTGGAACTACGCCATGACGTTGCAGGAGCTCACCGCGCTGAGCTGCGACGTGGTGGGGAACGTCATCGACTGGGACAACAGCCACTGGACCATCCCGTCCGCCATGGCCCAGACCGACACCACGCTCAGCTGCAGTGAGTACAGCAAACTGTCCCAGTCAGGAACACAGTCAGATTACAGAAGGCTCATAGTAGGGGACAGGGCCAGCCACTGTGGCTAGTGGGTTTCCAAAGCTACTGCATGATATATCGACTCAATATTGTTATCGTGATATCATGTTGCGCAATATTATATCTAAAGTGTCGCGATAAGTATGCAATATTTAGTTTATATTGTGGAGCGCTGCGTCCCGTCCGTTGGCTGTGTGGCTAAATTGTGTTTGATTTAGAGCTTGAAAGTTGAAAGTGGTTGAAAGTGATTTGGAGCGCTCGCGGGTCACTTAGCAGCCGGCACGCACCCTCGGTGACGGGAAGCGGAGCACACAGACCAAGGGCCCTATTTTAACGATCTGAAACGCAAGTATCAAGCGCGAAACGCAAGTAGCTTTGTGGGCGGAGCTCGGGCGCTGTTGCTATTATACCGGCGGGATAAATGAGTCTTGCGCCCGACGCAAATCTAAAATGGGTTGGTCTGAAGTAGCTAGGTGTGGTTTGGGCGTAACGTTCAATAAACCAATCAGAGCGTCATCTCACATTCTCTTGATCGGGTGGCGATGTTGCTGCAGCCATGGAGCATGGGCCTCCAAACGCACCACCTGCTCCTGTTGTGCCCCTTCCTCCTACCCCCCCACTCCATCTCCATCCACCCTCTCCACCAGGAGCACATCGCGCATTGGCACTCCCGGACCCTCAAGTGTCTAATCCCGCCGTAGTTCAACATCACGTCTCCTTAAGTCCTCTAATATTTCCTCATTTATGTCATCAACACATCCATGATTCATGGAAATGTGTATAACACAACAAGCCACAAAGAATGCTGGGACTTTTTGAGGACTGGACTGTAAAGTGCCTCCTGACCTATCCAAACACCTGAAGCACATTTTCACTAATATTTTTCCTTATAATTATGTATGGTTTGCAAAAATGGGAACTGCTGCGTCCGTGTAGATGAGAGAAGCAAAGTGTATGTGTACACGCTACATTATGGCCAAGCATGTGCCCCTAAAATAGCATCTGAATAACGCGCCACTGACTTTAGACTAGAGCCACTGACTTTAGACTAGAGCCACTGACTTTAGACTAGAGCCACTGACTTTAGACTAGAGCCACTGACTTTAGACTAGCACCACTGACTTTAGACTAGCACCACTGACCTTAGACTAGAGCCACTGACTTTAGACTAGAGCCACTGACGTTAGACTAGAGCCACTGACTTTAGACTAGCGCCACTGACTTTAGACTAGAGCCACTGACTTTAGACTAGAGCCACTGACTTTAGACTAGAGCCACTGACTTTAGACTAGCACCACTGACTTTAGACTAGAGCCACTGACTTTAGACTAGAGCCACTGACTTTAGACTAGCACCACTGACCTTAGACTAGAGCCACTGACTTTAGACTAGAGCCACTGACTTTAGACTAGCACCACTGACTTTAGACTAGCACCACTGACCTTAGACTAGAGCCACTGACTTTAGACTAGAGCCACTGACGTTAGACTAGAGCCACTGACTTTAGACTAGCGCCACTGACTTTAGACTAGAGCCACTGACTTTAGACTAGAGCCACTGACTTTAGACTAGAGCCACTGACTTTAGACTAGCACCACTGACTTTAGACTAGAGCCACTGACTTTAGACTAGAGCCACTGACTTTAGACTAGCACCACTGACCTTAGACTAGAGCCACTGACTTTAGACTAGAGCCACTGACTTTAGACTAGAGCCACTGACTTTAGACTAGCACCACTGACTTTAGACTAGAGCCACTGACTTTAGACTAGAGCCACTGACTTTAGACTAGCGCCACTGACTTTAGACTAGAGCCACTGACTTTAGACTAGAGCCACTGACTTTAGACTAGCGCCACTGACTTTAGACTAGAGCCACTGACTTTAGACTAGAGCCACTGACTTTAGACTAGCGCCACTGACTTTAGACTAGAGCCACTGACTTTAGACTAGCACCACTGACTTTAGACTAGCACCACTGACTTTAGACTAGAGCCACTGACTTTAGACTAGCACCACTGACTTTAGACTAGAGCCACTGACTTTAGACTAGAGCCACTGACTTTAGACTAGAGTCACTGACTTTAGACTAGAGCCACTGACTTTAGACTAGCTCCACTGACTTTAGACTAGAGCCACTGACTTTAGACTAGAGCCACTGACTTTAGACTAGAGCCACTGACTTTAGACTAGCACCACTGACTTTAGACTAGAGCCACTGACTTTAGACTAGCTCCACTGACTTTAGACTAGCACCACTGACTTTAGACTAGAGCCACTGACTTTAGACTAGAGCCACTGACTTGAAACTAGAGCCACTGACTTTAGACTAGCACCACTGACTTGAAACTAGAGCCACTGACTTTAGACTAGCACCACTGACTTTAGACTAGAGCCACTGACTTTAAACTAGAGCCACTGACTTTAGACTAGAACCACTGACTTTAGACTAGAGCCACTGACTTTAAACTAGAGCCACTGACTTTAGACTAGAACCACTGACTTTAGACTAGCGCCACTGACTTTAGACTAGAGCCACTGACTTTAGACTAGAGCCACTGACTTTAGACTAGTTTTTTCTGGTCAGTGGCGGAATTGTTTTCTGAAACTGCAAAATAGCACCAGGGAACATTTGCGCCGGAACACGCCTCACTGAACCGCCCCTGGGAATGCAAGTTCATTCCCTGATTTACCGACGTGCGTCTGTGGAGGGAAAAGTCCGCTGTACGTCAGGTGCAAAATAGGAATGATACATGCGTCGGTGTACAAAGTCAATTGCGCTGGGTGCAAGACAGGGCCCCAAATGTCTCTCTGTACTTTACCGTACACACCGCATTGTACCATGCAGGAACTTTAAGAACTTTAAGTACTAAAGGCTTCAGTCTGTTTACTATCAGGGTGGAAAATTACAACCAGACTTCAGCCAAATTCTGGTAGATTTTGACTGCTGGTAAGTTAATTGACTCCAGCCACAAGTTTGGCTGCTGACCAATCATCTTCTTTCTGAGTCCTGCTCTGCTCTAAAAACCCAGTTGGCTGGTAAAACACACACACACAGGCACACACACACACACACACACACACACACACACACACACACACACACACACACACATACTACTGTATGAACTGAAAAAAGGAACTCAAATCACACGCAATTACATTTCTTATATATTAGTTTTCACACCGCTTATTAGATCATTTATTAGTGTATATATAAGCATCTAAAATGCATTTTACACACACACACACACAGACACACACACACACAGACACACACACACACACACACACATTAAAAGACCTGAAACCAGGTTTACACAATCAACCATTTTCTTACCATATTTAAGTACTATGAAAGAGAGAGAGAGAGAGAGTGTGTGTGTGTGTGTGTGTGCGTGTGAGTGTGTGTGTGTGTGTGTGTGTGTGTGTGTGTGTGTGTGTGTCCACAGAGTTGATACCTCATCTTTAAAGCGCTGTAAATGAGTGTGTAGCCGCAGTGGTTTCAGTTAAATTCCTGCCAACGCTGTGGCCTGTGTGTGTGTGTGTGTGTGTGTGTGTGTGTGTGTGTGTGTGTGTGTGTGTGTGTGTGTGTGTGTGTGTGTGTGTGTGTGTGTGTGTGTGTGTGTGTGTGTGTGTCTGCCTCCGAGATCTGCAGTGGTTTTCAAGAAAATGCATTATTCTGCACGACACTTCCTGGCTCTCTTGCATGCACTCACACACTATTCAATTATGCTGTCTACATCTTATTTTCCAGCGATAAGAATCATACGTTTATTAGATTTAAGATATAAAACCTAAGTTGTATAATATATCTTATCCTATATGAAGGATAAGATGTAAATGTTAACACATAAAGAGCTCTGAGTGTCTACAGGCGCAACTGTCTTGTGTAATAGAGGAGAGTTCAAAAAACATAGCACAAAATTCACTTTGTACATTTTTAAATGCTGTGTTACTTCTAAGAAGTGTTCAAGAAAGAGTTAAAGGGTAACTTCCATTTTTTTTAAACCTGGACCCTATTTTCCCATGTTTTTGTGTCTAAGTGACTGATAGGAACAACAGTCTTTACAGACCGCGCTGTAATGTAACCCTAGTTTAACCTAAATGTTCAGCGTCAGTTTGGTCCACTAAAAGTGTTTTATTTTGCCGGTGACAGACTCAGATTATTATTCTAAGTGTCTGATAACATTATGAAAGGATCCCTACAGAGATAGAGCTTTAAACCCTCTCTAAGACCTTTCTGTTTAACCAGAAACAGCTCTGAGGTCACTAGCTCTAAACCCACCAGACTCCATTTAAAAAAACACTACTTTTAGCGTGTATAGAGCCAACATATTTTCACATGTAAATCAGTAAACTATGTGTTTATTTCAACCACAACTAGAGTTGTGATGGTTGGAAAAGTGGAAAGACCCAAAACGTCTTTTCATAGTTTGATTTTGTTTCTGTTGTCTGTTTTCTGCCGACTTTGAATTAAGTATGTTTTACGATCCTAAAATTACTATTTACATGGAGTCTGGTGGGTTTCGTGGATGTTTTTATGTTTAAAAAAAGGATCTTAGTCTTTAACAGAAAGGTCGACCTCCTTAGAAATCCTTTCATAATGTTGTCAGACACTTAGAATATTAATCTGAGTCTGTCAGCAGCGTGAAGGTAAATACAAGCTGGACAATCACCCTATTAACTTCCATTGTAGCTTGTTTCTCTGCTGCCGACTGCAGCGATCTCTCTTAATACTGGACTAATGTCAGAGACTGTTGTTCTCATCAGTCACTTAGACACAAACACAAAACAAATTCTCACAATTTCCAGCAGTGATGCAGAATAAAAATCGGTTGAATTTGGCGGATTGTTTTCCTGCATTGGTTGGAGATAATAACTTTTTTGTAGCACTTTTCAAAACCAAGTTACAATTACAAATATAAAGTGATCTACAGTCTAATAATAATAATAATAAATAAATACTAGATCCATAATTAAAATACTTAATACTTAATAAATAATACAACAATGTCAGCAATAAATAACATCTGTTATGTGTTATGTGTGTGTCAGACAGTTCATTCCTCTTTCATGTGATTTCTTCTTCTGACATTCTGTCCATTTACTTTTTTATCTGAACACCCAAGGTGAGTGAAAGGAAAAAAAATAGCCTCATCATCATTTTCTCAGGTTGTTTGCTGTTGTGTTTCTGAGGGATCCGTCTATTTCCTGGACATTCATATGCCCTCCAGGTTCAACTCTTCATTTCTATGATTGCTCCTGCTCTGCCTCTTATTAATGAACTCATGTAATTAGATGTAAGAGCTTGACTGTTTTATTTGTCATGGTGTATAATTACCCAGCATCCCGTTGTGTTGCCTTTATTTTCTGATCCCATCGTTAACTAATTGGCCTCTTGTTGTAATGTGATTGTTTTTCTGACACTAATCTCTCCTTCTCTTCACAGTCTGCTTCCCTCATTGCATTCTCTTAACAACTGCTGCGCCAACTAGTGGTGAGTGCTGCTAACACCCTGCTAACACGTGTGTGTGTGTGTGTGTGTGTGTGTGTGTGTGTGTGTGTGTGTGTGTGTGTGTGTGTGTGTGTGTGTGTGTGTGTGTGTGTGTGTTTGTGTGCGTGTGTCTGTGTGTGCGTGTATCTCTCTCTGTGTGTGTGTGTGTGTGTGTGTGTGTGTGTCAACATGTCGGCCGTCTGTTCCTCCTGTAATACGAGCTGAGCACACTACAGGAGACCGTCTCACTTACTGCAAATACTCTGTTTGGTGTATGCGAGTAATGGCGCCTGAGGAGAGGGTGCAGGAGAAAAGTCTCTGTAATTTGGCCACAAACAACCGACACAAACAATCTCTTATAGATTTTGGCGTCTACTCTTGTTTTTTTCCGGTTTTGCGTGAGTCGATAGAAATGTAATCAACGCGCCTAATCACTTGCTATGAACTTATAATAGCCCTTCTATAAAAGGTGCCTGATTAGAAAGTACCCATTTATAAAAAATAAATATTTACTAGTTCCAGCTTCTTTAATGTGAGGATTTGCTGCTTTCCCCTTTTAGACAGCACTGTAAAGTTGATTATCTTTTGGTTTGGAACTGTTGGTACGAAAAACAAGTAATTATTGGCTGTCACCCGAGGCTCTGGGATCTCGTGAAGAAACCCAACGGCTGCAGAAGTTAATTGATCCCTGAAGGGAAAGTGGGCGATTTGCAGGAGCAAGGAAAACACAAACAGAGGATTAGTTTGGGAAAATAAAACAGGTGTAATATTGAGTCCATATTCACAAAACGTATGCTGCTCGGAGATTAAAAATGATCTTGTGTCACCAACAGTTCACAGGTTTTTATACAAAAAGTGCAGATGGTGAGTGTGTGTGTGCGAGTGTATCTGTTTGTGTGTGTGTGTGTGTGCGAGTGTATCTGTGTGTGTGTGTTTGTGTGTGTGCGTGTGTATCTCTTCTGTATGTGTGTGTGTGTGTGTGTGTGTGTGTCGGAGATTAAAAACGATCTTGTGTCACCAACAGTTCACAGGTTTTTGTACAGAAAGTGCAGACGGTTCAACCCAGGGTCACAGACTCTGTGGGGACCGTCTGAGTGAGATGTTGTGAGGTTTCCAGGACGGATGAGGTAGGGTCACCTGCTGTGTTTTGACGTGTCGTTTTACAGCCTCAGAGCTCACAGACTTTGACATTTTCCGTTCTTCAATAATGGATCAAGGGCGAAAAAAGCATCAAAAACATTCATTTTGACTGAGCGGTTATAGTGCCTTTAGGCTGCGGCTGGGTTTGAGACTGAAAAAAACCTCAGTGGCCTGCGGTGAAAAGCTGAGACTAAGGTTCACACCGCAAGTCTAAATGCTTAATTCAGATTTCTTTTGCTCAGGTTTGATTTTTTGTTTTGTCTGATCACATGACCTTTTAAAATGCGACCTATATCAGATTCCAGTGTGAACTGTTTGCGGTTATCAACTGATCCGCATGAACAAAAGAACAATAACAATGACATCAGCCGCAGCACGCTGCTGCACTAAAGTTAGGGAGGTTATGGAGGAAGGAAGCATTCTCACTTTGATTTCAACATGTTTGTGTAATGGCAGCCGTAACATTAATGAGCAGGTGCTGAGGAGGAGAAGAATGAAGAGAAAGAGAGACAACATTGGCTATTTTGGCCTTTTGGCTGCAAATTGACTACAGAGGTCTGAGTGGATGCAGAGACGAAGCCAGGAGTGGTGGGACTGCGTTGGGAGTAGCTTAATGTTACTGTCTGTGTCGGGCTAACTCCCACCGGAGCATCATTGTAACACATGTCGATGTATATGGACGTAAAAGTCGCATCAAATACGCCTTGTTTGTTCACACTGAGGCCACATTGAAAAAGATCAGACCTGGGTCTGATTCAGGACCCCATATGGAAGTGGTCTTAATCTAAACTTTTGCCTGCAGTCTGAATGTAGCCTTGGTCAACTTGTGGAGAAACTCAACCCTGTGTCTCACTGCGGTGGCCAGTCATGTACGCATGGGTCAGACTTGTCGGAGTGTTTTGAGGCGGTGTGAGAGTCCCGTACAGGAAACAGGAAACACAAGCACTGAACTTTCTTTCTCTCTTTCGCCAGGAAATGAAGCTCCCTTCAAGTGCAGTCAGAAACGCAGAGATCTATAAACCACCTGACGGGAAAACAGTAACTGTGAAATATTAAGTCTACCTGGGGGGTTAAAGAACTCAACAGGACGTCACACAAATGGGCCGTTTCAGTGACACTTTCATACACAGCCTTAGGGTTAGACTTTTTTTTTTATTTAACCTTTATTTAACCAGGAAGAGACTCATTGAGATTAAAAATTTCTTTTTCAAGAGTGTCCTGGCCGAGGCAGGCAGCAGTACAACCACACATACAGTACATGCAAATACAAAATACACAAAAAAACACTAATAACATACACATCCTTAGGGTTAGACTTTTGGGTTCCTCTTCATGCAGCGCTATAACAAACTGTAAAACTTTTTTAAAACTTTAAGCATATGCTGCAATATTAATATATTAATTATATTTAAATCCGTCTTAATTACACCTTAATGCATCAACTAAAGATCAAACTAAACATGCAATCCAGGCTCTGACGCAAATGTTCACCACTGCTTCAAACTACAAAATGGCATTTCATCCAAGTACACTTCACACTCTTTCCACACAGAACGGTGTGTTTCATTTTGTTTACCTTGTTTCATTTTTATGAGGCTCCCGAAACGCTGAGGACCATCTGAAGCCATTTTAATATTCCTCTTTGGTCTATTAATGAGGCTGGTGTTGGCAGTCACCAGGCCAAAGTGTGTGTTTGTGTGTGTGTATGTGTGTCTGTGTGTTCATGTATGTATATATTCGTGTCCATGCTTTATTAGGTGAACTGTGTGTTTAACTTTTGCAATGTATTTACTTCTGTGTCTTTCATCTTTTATTGATGCCAGAGAGGACACACACACACTTTGGGATGGTGCCTGTCCGTCTCTGATCGTTCCTTAAAGGATCATTGGTTTTTTTACTTAAAAAAAAGACGTCCCGTTTTTTACTTTATGGAACAAATGGAGCTATGTTACTATGGAGGAAATATTTATTCATAATTCAAATTGAAAGAGAAATTGAAATTCCAAAGAGAAAACGAAGGGAGATCAAATTAAAAATATTATTTTTTTAAATTTTCCATTTGGCTAAATTAAAAATATTTTTTGGGCTTTTCCATTTGGATTTAATATTTGGCTTTTCAATTTCAATTTAACATTGGCTTTTAATTTGGATTTAAAATTTGGCTTTTCAATTTAACATCGGCTTTTCATTTGGACTTGACACATGTCAATGTAAATGAGGAGGCGTGGCCCAAAGACTGGTGGGAGGGTCTGAAACGAAGGAGTGCAGAGGCACCTTATGAACAGCAGGGGGAGCTGACTGAATAAAACATCAAAAGAGAGAAGTTCCTCCGTGTTTTAAACAGACACACCTGGGGCGAAGTTGGAAACCAGAATCAGCTTTAAATACAGTCCTAATCTAGTCCTCACTAACACGGGCCCAATTATAGTAACTACATGAAAACTTCACTGTTGTTGCATGAAATGTCGTTTGTGTTTAGCCTACATCATCAGTTTTTATCATGTGAAACAAGAGGCCAAGCCAGCCTGGTGGCGAAGCTCTTTCTATGTACTGTCTGGCGAAGCTGCACACAGATGCTTCTCAACAGTGAGCTCCCCAGCAGTCAGCTCCCCCTGCTGTCCATAAGGTGCCTCTGCACCCCTTTCCTTTCAGACCCTCCCACCAGTCTTTGGGCCACGCCTCCTCATTTACATTGACATGTGTCAAGTCCAAATGAAAAGCCAATGTTAAATTGAAATTGAAAAGCCAAATATTAAATCCAAATGGAAAAGCCAAATGGAAAATTTAAAAAAATAATAATATTTTTAATTTAGCCAAATGGAAACATTTTCAAAAGTAATATTTTTAATTTGATCTTGCTTCTCTTTGGACTTTCAATTTCTCTTGGACTCTCAATTTGAATTAAAGCTCCAAGCAGCATTGGACGGGCCCTCGCGCGGTTACTGGCGGACGCCAATCCTTTCGACCGTGCATCTGTGCGGCATTCAGAGACTGCAAATCGTCACTAATGAAAAGGGAACTACCTGCCGTTCAACGATACCTCACACCACACTCAACGTTGTAAAGTTCATTAGTTGTGAAAGGGGGCGTGGCCAAACATCACCAATGAAGAAGGAACTCTCTGCTGAGTTCAATGATACCTTACACAATAGTGTAGCTTAAATGGGTCACCAGTTATGAAAGGGGGCGTGGCTTAAGCATAGGGGCGGGCAAACCATCACCAATGAAGAAGGAACTCGGCTGAGTTCAATGATACCTCACACAAGAGTGTACCTTAAACAGTTCAAATATTATGAAAAGGGGCGTGGCCTGAGTAAGTGGGCGTGATTAAAGTATATGGGGCTGCTCAGTATCACATGTAGACCAAACATTATAAGTTTCATGTAAATCGGATGATGTTTGTCATATAAGGCAGATTTCCTGTTGCCAGCGGGGGGCGCTATGATGAAATGTCAATTTTGGCCTGTAGGGGTCCTAAGGTCTGGATCCTTGTTTAACGTGAGAAGTTTCGGGCAGATATGACAACGTACACTAACGTTACAACAACTTCTTCGTTCATTGATAAATGCTGAAAATGGCCGCCACGTCACGCCCACGCCGTTTGACAAAAAGTTTTTCTTTTAACAAATTTTCATTTTTAAGGTGTTGTGATGGTACAGACCAAATTTGAAGTCCATCTGATGAAATCTGTAGGAGGAGTTTGTTAAAGTATAGCACCTTGACCTTTAGGCCTACTTTCTGTTGCCACTAGGGGACGCTATGACTTTGAGTAAATATCGGCCCTTATATGTCCTCAGGGTTGGACTATTATGAATCCTGAAGTTTTGAGCCAATTGGACAATGGACACTTGAGTTACACCCACTTCCTGTTTCGATGGCGAAACGCACAAAATGGCTGCCTCGCCACGGCCATGCCCTATGATGAAAAGTTTTTCTTTTTACAACTTTTCATCTTTAACGTCTTAAGATGGCACAGACCAAATTTGAAGTTGATCGGATGAACTCTCTAGCCTACGTAAATACGTAAATTTTCACCAGACTTGACGCGACCGCCAAATTTGGTGAGTTTTTGAATATGTAAAGCCCCTTAAAAAGGCATTTCATTGCACGGAAGAAAGAAAGAATAATAATACTTCTTTCAGTTTCAATAGGGCCTTCGCCGCTGTTGGCGCTCGGGCCCTGATTATGAATAAATATTTCCTCCATAACGTCACATGCTTAACTGGAAGTAAAGTAACGTAACGTCTGATTTTAACTCAAACCACCATCTTTTTATCAACTTAAATAAGTAGTTTTGGTGTCTACACCTAACCAAACTGGGACCGTTTCACAACGTTAACCACCTGTTTAAAACGGCGACTGTTACCTTCTCTGGTTTAGATATGAGGATGAGAAACGCTCCTGTAGGTCGGATTAGAAGGGATCAAAAAAGCAACAAACGTAAGAAAAAAACCCAGACAAAAACATTGGAAAGAAGTGTCGAAAAGTTTCAGTTTTTACCAAAAATATTTTATTTGCACTGAAAGGGAAATTATTCGCTTCCGTTACTCAAACTCAATAGGCTGAATGTGCTCGGATGATTAGACATTTCTGTAAGAAACTAAATGGAAACGTGTGCTTCTCTGGCTGCAGATAAAACACACATTTCAACACTACACTTTAGTCTCCTACCTGGATGGCGAGTGAATAGATACAATTATGGCTCATTATTAGCGGCGGTTGTCTTTGTCTCTCTCCATCACGGCCGACACTTTCTCCAGTTAACAAGCTCTATGGGTCTGCAGCAGAGCGGCACAAAGTGGCGTTCATTTTCTGTAATCACAACATGCTGCTCAGAGGAAGATAAGCAGAGATGGAGAGAACAGAAACAGGGGGGGGGGAAGAGAACAAAAGTCCAGTAATGTAAGAGAGGAAGAGGAGAGTAATGGAGGAGAGATAGAAGGAGCGGAGATTGGGAGAGAAGGAATGGAATGGATGAAGACACCAGCGTTTATCAGATAAGATAAGATAGATTTCTCCTGAAGGAAATATGTACATACAGTACATACATACATGCATACATACATACATACATACATACATACATACATACATACATACATACATACATATGGTACGTATAAACATTCAATACATGTATACATACAGTACATACATGCATACGGTACATACATACATACGGTACATACATACAGTACATACAGTACATACATACAGTACATACATACATGCATACATACATACATACATACATACATACATACATACATACATACATATGGTACGTATAAACATTCAATACATGTATACATACAGTACATACATGCATACGGTACATACATACATACGGTACATACATACAGTACATACAGTACATACATACAGTACATACATACATGCATACATACATACATACATACATACATATGGTACGTATAAACATTCAATACATATATACATACGGTACATACATACATACGGTACATACATACAGTACATACATACATACAGTACATACATACGGTACATACATACATACATACAGTACATACATGCATACATTGATGTATGATACATTGATCATTAAGAATTTCGTCGATCACGTTAATTTGTCATCCATTAAACTAATGCAGGTTGCGTAGTGTGAGTCTTCAAGCAATGAAATGAATTTCACTGTGTGGCAGCAATTAAACATTTTACCACACGGGGGCGCCATAGGCTGCTCAGTTACCTGCGAGTTTCTGTTTTGATTTCCAAAGTAATCATGAAGAGGTCACGGCGAAGTGTGGCGTGTGACCATTTTGATTTAAAAAACGACTTAGTTCACTGCAAACACTGCGACGCTGTGTATAAGTACAACACGGCCACGACTCAAATGATGTACCACAAAGTGCATCCAACCCTGGTTAATGTCGGTGGCGGTGCGTCCTGCTCTCAGTCTCAACTTAGCATCAACTCGCTGTTAGCACGGAGGAGAGAGAGAACATTACCCAAGGGATCTGCAAGTTCATTGAGTTGGATATTGGAACCAGCATTTCACATTCCGTCACGACGTACCATCACCAGACTGGTAGAAACTCACTACGAACAACGGAATAAGGTTCCCCGGCCCAGGCTGGCCAAGTTAGCGCGGAGGTACCTGTGCATCCCGGCCGGCGGGTGTGTTCGGCGACTGGACTGACGGTCACCAGGTAGCGGTCGCGTCTGACCCCAGATCATGTCAACAAAAACCAGTAGACTGGTGCAGAAGTTGTACGTGAGTTACTGGTTATTTTTTATTAGGCTTTGTCCGTGCCTTGGATAGTTTTGAGTTACATTTTAAGTTAAGTTATTATTTAACATGATTCATTAGGGCCCGAGCGCCGACAACGGCGAAGGCCCTATTGAAACTGAAGGAATTATTATTCTTCTGCGCAATTAATTGCCTTTTTGAGGGGCTTAACATATTCAAAAACTCACCAAATTTGGCGGTCGCGTTAAGGGTTTCGGTAATAGGCGCACAAAAATGGCTCGCTAGTGCCCCCTAAAAAAAAAAAAAAAATGGAGCCCCTGCAGTACGTTTAACGTAGACTCACGGAACTTGGTACACATGTAGCATGTCAAGACGTACAGAAAACGTAATTGGAGCCATACACGAAACCCAGCAGGAAAGTTCGGAATTAGTGCGATTTTGGCCATTTCCACACGTCGTACTTTCGTACGAACTCCTCCTAGAGATTTCATCCGATCAACTTCAAATTTGGTCTGTTCCATCTTAAGACGTTAAAGATGAAAAGTTGTTAAAAGAAAAACTTTTCATCATGGGGCATGGCCGTGGCGAGGCGGCCATTTTGTGCGTTTCGCCATCGAAACAGGAAGTGGGTGTAACTCAAGTGTACATTGTCCAATTGGCTCGAAACTTTTCAGGATTCATAAGAGTCCAACCCTGAGGACATATAACGTCCGATATTTACTCAAAGTCATAGCGCCCCCTAGTGGCAACAGGAAGTAGGCCTAAAATTCAAGGTGCTATACTTTAATGAACTCCTCCTACAGATTTCATCAGATGGACTTCAAATTTGGTCTCTACCATCTCAACACCTTAAAGATGAAAAGTTATTGAAAGAAAAACTTTTCGTCGAACGGTGTGGACGTGGCGGCCGTTTTGAGCATTTATCGATGAACGAAGAAGTTGTACATTGACATAGCCAACCAAAATTTCTCAGGTTTGACAGTACATACGGTACATACATACATACATACATACTAAGGCATGGATACCCGACCCGAGCCTGACGGGTCCCGACGGTACCCGACGGGCCGGGCCGGGTTCGGACAGATATTTAGAAATTCGGGCCGGGCTCGGTCACATCAGCGTGATAAGACATTTTTTGTAAAATGGTGCTGCGGCTCCTTTAAGAGAGCTCATGTGTCTGTGTGTGTGTGTGTGTGTGTGTGTGTGTGTGTGTGTGTGTGTGTGTGTCTATGTGGAAGCTGGTCAGAAGAGAGATAGAGAAAGAGGAAGCAGACGTGTAGATGCAACCGCAGCAGAGTTATTCATGTCATAACGGCGGCCCTGGAGCAGAGTTATTCATGTTATAACGGCGGCCCCGGAGCAGAGTTATTCATGTCATAACGGCGGCCCTGGAGCAGAGTTATTCATGTTATAACGGCGGCCTCCTCTTTTCTCTGTACACCAACTCTCTCGGGTCTGTCGTTCACTCGTATGGCTTTTCTTATCACAGCTACGTAGATGACACCCAACTAATACTCTCCTTTCCTGAGTCTGAAACTCAAGTAGCAGCACATATCTCGACCATATACTCTTGGATGTCCACACACCATCTGAAACTCAACCTTGACAAGACTGAGCTCCTTTTCCTTCCAGGGAAAGGCTCTCCTACCCAAGACCTGACTATAACAACTGACAACTCTGCGGTAGTCCCCACCCAGACTGCTAGAAACGTGGGTGTGACACATGATGACCAACTCTCTTTCACTGCTAACATTGCTGCAACCACCCGATCTTGTCGATACATGCTGCATAACATCAGAAGGATACGTCCCCTTCTAACGCAGAAGGCGGCTCAGGTTCTGGTTCAGGCTCTAGTCATCTCACGTCTAGATTACTGCAACTCCCTCCTGATTGGCTTGCTGGCATGTGCCATCTGACCCCTGCAGCTCATTCAGAACGCAGCAGCTCGGCTTGTCTTCAACCTCCCCAAGTTCTCTCCCACTACACCGCTCCTCCGCTCTCTTCACTGGTTACCAGTTGCTGCCCGCATCCGCTTCAAGACACTAGTACTTACATACAGGGCCACGACTGGATCAGCCCCAGCTTACATCCAGGACATGGTCAAACCATATACCCCAACCCGTCCACTTCGCTCTGCATCAGCCAACCAGCTTGCTGCCCCCTCACAGCGAGGGAGAACTAATCACTCAACGAAATCCCAACTGTTTGCTGTCCTGGCTCCTAAATAGTGGAATGAGCTCCCTATTGACATCAGGACGGCCGAAAGCCTACGCATCTTCCGCCGAAGACTAAAATCACATCTCACATCAAGCTAATGTACTTGCGCTTACTACTTGTTGTCTGGAGTTTGCACCTTCAGGGTTGAAAGCACTTAATTGGAAGTTGCTTTGGATAAAAGCGTCAGCTAAATGACGTGTAATATAATGTAACTGTGTGGAGGAGAGGGTGGTGCGCGATCACGGAAGGCTTGTATCATGTGAAGCCCCAGACAGTTTTGTTGTCATTATTTAGAAATCCTCATGGGAGTGACAGAAACTACGCACTACAGCTTTAAAGGTGCCGTAAGTAGGATTGTGAAGATCCAGGACTTAGCCAAAAAATTTGAACATCAACAACTTCTCAGTCCCTCCTCCCTTTCAGCTAAAGCCCAAAACGGTCTCCTAAGCCCCTCCAACCACAAGGGAGAATGAATGCGTGTGCATGAGCAGTGATTGACACGCAGTTAGACACCCCCCATGGCCCTGATTGGTGCATCTGAACAAGAAGCATTGGATTTTTGCAAATCACACTACAAGCTGTAGGTGATGCCAGAGGAGCCAGATTTTTTTTAAATGACCTGCTTTATGTAGTTCTACTGGAACATAGGGTCAGTTTCAGCAAATATGACAAACTTAGTTTTATAAGGCTTACCTACTGCACCTTTAAAGAACAGAACAGGTGGAGGAAAAAGGTGGATTATGACAGAGCACAGTCCTCTCCACATGCCATCAACGGCTGATCACTGCGATGATTTACTGACATTCACTCCAACACATTCCTTCTGTTACTGTGTGTGTGTGTGTGTGTGTGTGTGTGTGTGTGTGTGTGTGTGTGTGTGTGAGAGACTCAACACAGTCTCTGCTTTCACTGCCCGCCTGTTCGCCCACTCCCTCTGAAGGCCTGTGAATATGCAGTATGTGTGGGCTGGAGCAGCCGTATTACATTTCAAATGGCCAAAGCTCTTGAGGAGTGCTTGGTTTTTGGCCGCTATAAGCACATAATTGGACAGACAAACTGTTCCTGGCATAAAAAACAGCAAGAATTTGGTTCCCTGAAAGCAGCCAATCTGTGTCCCGACACAACCCAAAGAGTCTGATCCATCGCAAATTTGTATGCCATCAGAAAAACTGTGTGAGAAAGTTTCTTGAATGCAAGATGTCAAGAGATTCAGGTTCACCCAGCAAACATTACATTCGGACAAATTAGATTATTGATGTGCTATTGTTTCATTGAAAAAAATCAAATATCTTTGACTGTACTACTGAATGTCAAAATCTTTTTTTTTTACGCTATTTGTCACATTTAAAACATACGTTAGAGGCAACAGAAGTCGCTACATGTGATGCTAATTAACACTAACGGTATACTTGGCAGCAGGTAACGTTGATGTTAGCCTGCTGGATTAAACATGGTTAAAATGCAGACAGTTAAACGGTATAAAAGTGTGACTATTTCACTGTAGAGGATTCCAACAGCGGGACGTACAACAGTCTGCAGCTAAAGACATAAACTAGCTCTATGGTCACTGCTGTTTGTAAAACAACGACGGGACTAAATGGTGCGTTTACTTGAAACTAGTAAACTTCGTGGTGCATTCAAAGTTATTGTAAAATACCCTTTTCTCATCTGTTTTTGTCGTTTAACAGCAATTCACTGGTGAAAGAAGTTATTGTTAAAGGTTATTGTTAGTTTTTTAATAAATCATTTAAATTCCCCCCTTTTTTGTGCTAATCCGAAAATGTATCCGATCCGTGACTCAAAACTGTGATCCGAACCGTGAGTTTTGTGATCCATTGCACCCTTATATGTATCATACCGTGAGGAACCCTGTGATTCCCACCCCTAGTCATAAACATGTTAGCATGGTGACGTTAGCGTGAAGTTCCCAGAGCCTTTAGCATGGCTGCACTACTCTTAATCATGTTAACGTTTTCATGTGGCTGAATCATAACATTTTGGAGGCTAAAATGGTGAATAGCTGCACATATCTTAAACTTTTGGCAATTCAATCTGATTATCAGCATAGAAATTATCAATAGGAACTATAGTTGAGCCGGATACTCGGCTGAAACGAGTATCCGGTACGGATAAAGCACTTTTGCCGAATACGAGTATTATACGAGTAATACGAGTCAATATCTGTGCTCGGATTGAATAAAGATCCTCATTGGGTAGCTGACTGTGGCCCCTCCCCTCCCGCTCTGCTCACTCACACACAGAACACAGAGGAGAACAGCTCTCTCTCTCTCTCTCTCTCTCTCTCCCTCCCTCAGTCACTCAGGTCCGCTGGTCTTTTCCGTTAACGTTTAAGGTCTCTTCAGCTTCAGGTTTGTTTTTTACTTCGGTTTGTAGTACTTACTTATTAACCAGTAGAGTTCTGGTAAACGTTGGGTACGAGGTGCTTGGTAGAATGTGACTCGCGTTGCGTCTCTGCCTGTCGGAGATTTGTTCTTTTTTAAACCGTCAGCTGACTCTAACAGCGTCGGAGTATTTGATCCGTAGAACACAGTCCCCCCCGCCCCCCATCTCTCTCTTTCTCTCTCTCAATTCAATTAAATTCAAAGAGGCTTTAATAGCATGACCGTAATGACATACAGTATTGCCAAAGCACATAAACAGGGAAATATTTTACACATTTACATACAGTTGTACATTAGGATTCAGACATTAACACATTATGTTAACATTTGTGCAAAAACAACAATCATGTCAACAAAATTTAACAATAAAACCGATGGATATCAGCAACAACATGAAAACAATCTCTCTCTGTCTCTCTCTTACTCACACACACACACACACACACACACACACACACACACACACACACACACACACACACACACACACACACACACACACAGACACACACATACCTGGTGTGGAAATAAAAATAATCACACTGATCATAAAAAAAATTAAAGTTAAAAAAAAAGAAAGTTATGTTGAGTATGAAAACTCTTGTTCATTACATTTTACTTCATAATTGCAACTGCATGTGTTGTATTCATTGTTGTAAAACTTGTTCTGTATATAGTTTGTTATCGTTGATCTGAAGCTCAATGCTGATGCTGTCATGAAAATAGTTTTCTAATCAGCAATAAATATAACAATTTATGATCAACCCATATCAATTGCGTGCTTAAAATAACATACCGGTTAAAGCCCCGCCCATTTCAAGACAACCCGACCCACTTCCGGGTTAACCCCCGCCCACTTCCGAGGTAGGCCCCGCCCAGTCCGAGTACAGATACAGATACAGATAATTCATATGGTTAACAGATACAGATAATGCTGTACTCGCTCATCCCTAATAAGAACACAATGTCAATTTTAGACATTTAACAAACGTTTTTTTAGAAGAACTGGAGATCCGAACGGTGCCAGGGGCCAGGTTCTTTTGACGACACACACTGCAGTGAAAGTTGCCGAAAGAGCTACACGGATACACGCAATCTACAGAAGAAAAGTGTCCACACCTGAATCAGTAGCAGAGTATACCAGAAGCCCTTCACAGACTCTGCACTATGATGGCATTGGGATGAAGACGAGTTGTCCCCATATAACCCAGAGCGTAACTCATGGTGGTCTTTCTTAAAGTGGTCTGTACACTAAACATTTCCTGACTCATCGGTAATGTTGGCCTTCCTATCAGCCACGAAAAACTTTGAAAAAAACGTTGCAGGAAAAAGTGACAAAAACATTAACAGAAAAGACAATAAAAACTTGGAAATAAATGTATAAAAGTATGTAATGATGACATTACACAGACGAATGATCTTTAACAACCCGACAAATGGAAATGAAACGGCAAAAAAAGCAACTAAAACGCGACAAATGTGAACAAAAAAACTTCAAAAGTGAAATTTTTTTTTAGTCAGCAATGTGAGTTTTTGGTTTTTAATCTATGTGATTTGATAAATCAACGTTTAATTAACCAACTGATATGAAATGAATATCATTTTGTAATACTGTACTGATCCAGACTTTTTTTGCTAACCTGTCTAAACATAAAACCCACGTTCCCTGATCGTTTTAACTGATTAACCTTTCTGTTCTTAATCTCCCCTCCCCTCCCCTTCCCCAAAGGTGTGACCCCGCCCAGCAACACACCACTCACTACCAGCTGTGACTCCCCAGGACTGGGCTGCCCAGGTAGGAAAAACAAACATCTGCATGCTGAAACACTGACCTCAGCAACTGCTCCTAAAAATAACAAGACTGCAAAAAACTGGACCTTTATCGAGTCTCTCTGTTTGATCGTCTCAAAGTAATGATTAAATTTTGCTCCTGTACCGCTCACGCCGAAAGTTCGAAGCATGCCCGAGCACGTCTCTGTGTTCTTGCATGAAAGTGTGCTGATGAACAGCGCCCGTCCTACCTCCATGCTGCCCCGTGCCCGTCATCCGGCGGATTATTTTGCTGCTGAAGCTCTGGGCATGAAGGGAAAGTGGGCGCCATTTCTCTGATAAATACAACAGTTATTTCCCCTTTTTTGGAGCGATTTGATTAGAGCCGGACAAAATCTGAGTTGAGGGTGGAGCGATATTGACACGAGAGGCTTTTAGCAGCAGGGAGTGACTTCTAGAGGCCGAGAGCAACTTCTAGAGCGGTCGGGAGCGGTCAGGAGCGTCTTTGAGCGGTCGGGATCGACTTTGAGCATCAGGGAGCGTCTTTGAGTAGCAGGGAGCGTCTTTGAGTAGCAGGGAGCATCTTTGAGCAACAGGGAGCGTCTTTGAGTGGTCGGGAGCGTCTTTGAGTGGTCGGGAGCGTCTTTGAGCAGCATGGAGCGTCTTTGAGCAGCATGGAGCGTCTTTGAGCAACAGGGAGCGTCTTTGAGCAGCATGGAGCGTCTTTGAGCAACAGGGAGCGTCTTTGAGCAACAGGGAGCGATTTTGAGCAGCATGGAGCGTCTTTGAGCAGCATGGAGCGTCTTTGAGCAGCAGGGAGCGTCTTTGAGCGGTTGGGAGTGGTCGGGAGCATCTTTGAGCAACAGGGAGCGTCTTTGAGCAACAGGGAGCGTCTTTGAGCAACAGGGAGCGGCCGGGAGCGTCTCTGAGCGGTTAGGAGCGACTTTTAACGGCCTGAAGTGTGTATGAGCAGCAGTGCGGGTTGAACGAACAGTATTGTGAGCGATGAGCGGAAATTGTCATCACTTCGCTCACATGCTGTTTTGAACAGCTGGTAGGAACATATTACTTACAGATTCAACTGATAGCCATTGCAGACGTTACCCTGATGATCTGAAAGCAATACACTTTGAGCAATGTTTTCTTCTTTTGTACTGCAAATGACCAAATCAATTCTTACTAGCAAGTGTTGCTCAGCAGAAACTTTTTGTCACAACAAACGATTGTATTTTTAAACAGATAGGTAGGAAAATACTAACAGATTCAACTGACAGCCATTGCAGACATGTCCTTTCTGCCACCAGTACTACAGTGTCAAACATTTCTTCAACATATCCATATCAATGTTTCCCAAACCTCTGTTGTCTGTAACTATTACATCTTCTGAAGGTTTGTGGGTTGAGTTTAATGCATCACTTGTTCATCAGGGATTATTGGGTATAAACTGTATGCTTATTTCACTTGCATGCCTGCTTTCAAGAATGGGCTCCTGCACACTGCCTGAAGAAACGCCACGCTCACGCCACGCAGGCAGTGTGCAGGAGCCCTAAGCCACCCTCAGGAAGAGTTTTTGGTTAAATATAAACTTCAGGTTTATATTTTCTGGCGCACTTTTAGGTACCGTGAGTGCATACATTGTTGTCCTGCTAGCAAATGTACCCTGGCTGTGTTCCTTCCTTGAATTATTCACTGATGTACACACACTGATGTGAATGATTCCCAAAAACCTGCTGCCAGGAAAGTTGTCCATAACGGCGGTTCTCCTCCACAACTTCATACATATTTAATTCAGGTGAACCCACTGGCATTCGAACTCTCAGCCTTTGGCAACGTTGGTTCCATACAATTCCCATTCAGCTTGACAGGATGATGTTTTTTGCCATCAGCGTCTGCTCTATGTGCCTCGTTAAGGAAGTCCCAATGCCCCCAAAGTTTTCCTGAAGCTGCTTAACCCTCACAATGGATTCCGGATGTCGTTATGAGAAACTCTCCAAGCTCAACCAGACTTGGTTCATGTCAAACTACTCTAAAACTATTTAAGGTCTTAGTTTGAAGAGAAAAGGAGATGGAGATGTTGGAGGATCAGAAGGGCAAAATGTGAGAAGAGAGGTCTGATTTAAGAAGAGAAAGAAGGCAAAAAGAAGAAAGTGAGATGAGGAGACAGAGGAAAGAAGACGATAGAATAAAACCCGAAGAAAGTAGAGGAAGAAAGATATTATTAGTGATACCGTATTTCCAACCAAATTAGCACATATTTGCACGGTTGCACGGGAAAACCTGTTAAAAATAGCTGATAAACTTTTCCCATTGCCAGTAGATGAGTATGTCTTTCGTTTTTTTTTTTTTTTTTTTTTTTTCGGGTGTGTAACGATCAATGTCAGGAATGCGACCAGGAAAACCCAGGCAGTGACAATGTTACGATGCTTACTTCTTACCTATATCGCTAACTTATTCAGTCTCTCTTTCAAACTTGGTGCTGACTAACCCTACAGTCACATTAGCTACAAAAGACAGCGACACACACTCGCTACTTCTGGTTGCTTGGCAAAAGTCCATGCATCGTTGTTAATGTTAATGTCTCTGTACGAAAAGGTTAGATTATACAGGACCGGAACGTGGACACCACTAAAATAAGATTTTCCTCCATTTTCTCACAGCTTTGCGGAACTAAAGTTTGATTGATTTGTTTCTGTGAACATTTGACACTGTGACTCTTCTGTATCGATAGTAGCCATAGATATACATACTGTACTCAGTATATATATCTATGGCTAGTAGCATGCTGTTGCCTAGTATCTGCAAGAGGTCTTACAAGTCCCTTCAGAGGTATTGTCAAGTCACAAGAACAATGTTTTTGGATTTAAAAGTATTTATTTCTCGATAGGGGTAACAAAATATATGAGATAAAATACCAAACATATCAGATATATACAGAAATACAATGTCATGAAGCGTTTCCGCCATCTTGAATGATTGTCTTCGACTAGAGAAACCAACGTACATATGTCACGCTGCCCTCACGCCCGTCACTTTGTCGCATCGCTCAGCATTTGCATAAAATAGACTTCTTGTCTGCTCGTGGCAGCGGCGAGCTCGTCGCTTGTCGCTGGGAAACGGCCACTCCAATTGAAAATGAATGGCTGCCTGTCGCTTTGTCGCTGTCTCCTGTAGCTAGTGTGACTGAGGGGTAATTTTGTATGATGTCCGAGTGTTGCTTGGACGGAGACAGGCAGACGGACATTGTGGCTGAAATGAAAAAGAAGTTTTACGAATACCAAATAAGTCATAGCTTTTCTTCTGAAAAAGGGCACAATGTCCACCTGGGTGTCATGTTTCTATTGCTGCCGATTGGAGCTGGAGCCGATAAATACCTGTGACTACTTTGTCCCGGGAATGAATGCCGATTGAAACCTAAAGACAAAAGCCAGATGTTAGTGGGTGTTAGTAGTTCTTAGTCCAGTGGGGGGAATGCTAAAAAAACATCTCCTCACTATCTGCTAGCTGCCTGTCCCCTGAACACACTGTAAAAAACATCTCCTCACTATCTGCTAGCTGCCTGTCCCCTGAACACACTGTAAAAAACATCTCCTCACTGTCTGCTAGCTGCCTGTCCCCTGAACACACTGTAAAAAACATCTCCTCACTATCTGCTAGCTGCCTGTCCCCTGAACACACTGCGGTCTCTGTAGACAGCCCAGGCTCCACAAATGGCAACAAAAACAAACTGTGCCAACCTGCACCACCAAACATAACAAACCGTCTTCCAGCGTTGCAGCCAATAACCAACATGAAGGATTTGGGGGTGGGGGTTGGGGGGTTATTGCAAGTGCACATGAAGGGGGGTGTGGGGAGTGGAGGAAAGAGAGAAATGTGAAGGGGTAAGTTAGCTAGAGGAGAGCTGTCCTAGACAATGACAACAAGCTAGCCTCCGTTTTGTTTGACAATACTTCGAACGTCAACAAGCAGTGACGTCACCCAACATGGCTTTTAAACAAATTCCCTGAAAATTGTCAAAATAAATTTGAATCAAGGTTCTAAAGGTAAAGGGTGTGATATGTTGTACAGATTGTTGCGCCCTTTGATTTATGATTTTCGGCTCTTTAATGAGAAGAAAAGAAGTCATACAAGGACAGAAGTTAAGTCAAGTTGGTTGAAATGAGGACATTCTTGAAAAAAAGGAAACTTATGTTCCACTCTGCTTGATCTTACCTCTTAACTCTTCTTCACAACTCAGCTCAAGTGTCTGCAGATGGGAAGAACAGTGTAGAGAGGTTGTAGTTTATTAAGCATTCACCCTCTGTCGCTCACTCCCATTAAAACAACTTGGAAACTAATCTCCTCAGGCTTGATCTGTTAATGACATTTTCCTTTAATGACGCCTCTCTGTCCTGAGGGGATCATACGTGAAGGAACCTGAGAACGTTGTTAAAGAAAACCACCCTAGGGGGCTGTTCGGTCCCTTACTGCCTGGCCAAAACCATTGTAAGTGGACCATTGTGATACGTGCACAGATTGTGACCCAAAGAAAATCTCATTCTAACCAATCGCCTTTGCTCCAGAAAGTCACAATATCTGGAACTTACAGTAGCAATCGGTCAGAACAGTAGCTTGGGGGCCAGCTGACAACGTGACCCAAACCTACTCCCTAAATGTCAGTTCTCACATTATCCTGTGCTAAGGATTCCTCAGAGGGACATTTTTCTAAAGGTCAGTTTTTCTGGGATTGTGCTCGAGAGAGGAAAAGGAGTCAAGCAAATTCTAATCGAGCTGCAGCTTGTGTTCCCAATTATAAATGACCACAGCAGGTCAACAGGCCATGGGAGAGCGCTCATAGGGTTACACGTTTAACTGGATTGGTCTGTATAGTGCAGGGTTTTAGTGATATTTGTAAGTACTATGCATGCATTTGTGCAAGTGCACGGGTAAGTTATAGGCAGTGGTAAAAGTACAAATACCACTCTGTAATGAATACTCTGTTACAAGTAAGTCCTGCAGTGAAAATGTTCCAACCCGACGTCATGCTGCGGTGGCCAATCATGTAACCGGAGATCAGATTTGTCGGTGTGTTTTAAGGAGGGGTGGGAGTCCTGTACAGGAAACAGGAAATATCACTGCCTCTATCTCTGCCACAAGAAAGTTGTAAAACACAAGCTCTGAACTGCCCAGGAGTTTGTGTAATAGCTGAAAGTTTCTTGCAACAACAACCACAAAGCACTCGCTATGTCTCGCTCATCTCTTTTCTTTCTCCTGCCTTCAAGAACGGCCAGAAACGTCGAAATCTATAAACGATCTGACGGAAAACACTAACTTTGAAATACAAAGTTTACTTGTGCTTTGTTGGGGGGTTTAAGAACACAACAGGACGTCACACAAATGGGCCGTTTCATTGATACTCCCATACACCGCACAACCCTGCGGAAAATCACTGCATCGTTTTATTGGTATGAATGCCCCGTGAAGCCCTGGTCACAACCATTCATTATCTACTGCATCTTTCTCTCTCTCATCCGACCCCCCAGCTGCTTCCTCTCCCACCACCCCATCCACTGACTCCACTAACACCATCAATGCTACTAATGCCATCACCTACGGTAAGCAACCCTCGCTCTCCTCTTCGTGCAGCCTTCTTCTAATACCCTTCTGACTCCCTTCTCCTTCTTTAGCATCTGTAGCTTCTTACGCCTCCTTTCTTCCAGATTTCACCTCCTTCCTCTAGTCTTCTTTTCACTCCAGCACTGTCCGTCACCCTGTTATTTCTCCCCCTACTCTAGTTTTTCAACCTCCTTTAACCCCATCCCTTCTTTTTCAAATGCTCTTTAATGTTGTTCAGCTGAAGGCTGTTCTAATGAACCATTCGTACATGCAGCTACGAAACGTAAAGCACTGAATTCCACATATTTATGATGATTTATGATATGCTGCTGTATAAGAGTGTGAGGATCCTCGTAGGGAGGAGGTTGGGGGGGGTGTTTAGCTCCTAAAACACAGAGCTTTCAACAACACATTCTCATTCCCATCGTGTGAAATACGAAGACTTGGTCAGGTGCCTTTGGTGCTATCTAAACACGCTTGGTCGTGACTCTTGCCGTCACTTTTGACGCTCTCGGTTGGGATGTACATTTAACCCACATGCGCAACAAAATAAAAGGAAAATATTGTGGGTGGGCTTATAAAATTAACGTTACAGCACAGTGTAGCTGCTCCTCTGCCTGGTGCGTTCCATACAGACGCTGAAGGGTGATTTTTGTGTCATATCTGATGCTGAGAGACACAGACCAAGTGTCAGTATTTTACGAGTTGCGAGTGAGAACGGGTTGTTTTCAAGCCGGGGAGCGGAGTTTGTGTCCCTGATAAAACACAAGACATTCACCTAGGAAACGGGTGTTCATGCCCGGGGAGTGTTTTAATCCAAACCACAATCTTGTTTCTAATCTTAACTATTCATTTTGGTGTCTAAACTTAACTGTCGTTGCTGCATGGCGCTCACTTTTTGTCGGCTAAACTTAACTATAACGGCCTCAGAAACTACCGACAACTCACAGTGCTCTGTACCCGGCTTCCAGTCAACCTTTTTGTTGGCAAAAATTTTATTCAAGTCATGTTACTGGCCGGCAGTCGCCTAATTTCGTAGGATATTGTTCAAATTGTTGTTCATAAGTTTCAGTACGATAACATACAAACTTGTTCATGAGCATGCTTTGTTCAGCTAATGTTTATCTCCTGATTTATGTCAATAGCAACTTTTAGTTCCCCTTCTGTTTTGCCTCATCTCTTGTAAAATTAAGATAAATTTGAGCCCTCATCTAAGATCCAAAAGGTAAACTTCTTGAGGAAGTCATTTGAAGTTCATCACCAAAAACAATTATCCTTAATGTTTTTTAAGAGTTTTTTTTGCTGATAAAACATCCAATCCCCCGTGAATTTTTGCCATGTTTGACCTTTTCAAGGACCCATGAAAAGTTGCTCGGAGCTATATTACTTTTCTTTGCTCCTCTGAAAAATAAAACCCTCTATTATTCATTAATTGACTCAATTATTCATTATCTACCTACGAGAAAACTTGGCTAATTCTTTTCTGATGAATTGGTCCAGATGAACGTGTTTGACTCCGGAGAGCTGAGACTAGATAAATATTATCTACCACTACCACCACATAAAATCTTTTCATTACTTAATTAACTGTTCTGTCATTCTTTTCTCCATCTGAGAAGTTCAAAAGATGAATGAACGTTCCAGGAAATGTATGAAAATTAGCTTTTTGATCAAGTTCACTTGACTTGATCATTTTCTGGATTTAAAAAAATATATATATCGGCCGATATATCGGAATATTGGATTTTTAAATCACCAAATATTTCTATCGATATCAGCCTTAAAAATCTTTTATCGGTCGAGCTCTAGTTGGAAGTATGAAGATTTGCACACAAGCGTTGGGCGAACCTGATTTCGGCATTAAAACCATGTTGTGTTTTCCATGTGTGGCCCCTCTCGCTTTGCTGTATCCTTTGATTTGTGATGCCCAGTTCTTCCTTCCATCACTACATCTCCATCCACCGTCCCTACCACTAGCATGCCTCTCACCCCATATGGCGTTATTTTTTAGTCAAAAGTTATGAGCGTGTAACACATGCTCACGAGCACATTATGTTATTTCACACGCGCAAAAATGAACCTTCAGCTGGCATGATAAAAGTACTCGCGCACAAATTCAACAACCGAGAGGTGTAGGTAGCTGCGAGCGAGCGCCTTACTCTGCTTGTACAGTGGAATCCTGCTTGCGCGCTGCGGGCTTCTGCTCGCGGAGTGCTGTTTTGCTCGCGGAGTGGATTTCTGCTCGTTCAGCTGATTTCTGCTCGCTCGAGTACATGACTTTTGACAATTTGGGGGCGGAAACCAAGGAGGGCACTGACCCTCTTATGATTGGTCACTTTCACACAGGGACATCCTTGATTGACAGCTCTCATTACAGGAAGCACGGAGTCAAAGTATCTGACGGTTGTGTTTCGAGAAAAAACTCATTAAATATTGAGAAAAAAACTCGAAATACAACGACTTTATTCTCAATATTTAATGAGTTTATTCTCAACAAATTTCAGATTAAATGGCTATAACACTGTCAAACACACAGCCCCCACCATATCATCAATATCACTTACGCCTACATCTTCAGGTGTCGCCGCCATTCCGTCCACTGTGCAGTGTTAACTGAATGACTGAACTCCGTCAGATACTTTGACTCCGTGCTTCCTGTAATGAGAGCTGTCAATCAAGGATGTCCCTGTGTGAAAGTGACCAATCATAAGAGGGTCAGTGCCCTCCTTGGTTTCCGCCCCCAAATTGTCAAAAGTCATGTACTCGAGCGAGCAGAAATCAGCTGAACGAGCAGAAATCCACTCCGCGAGCAAAACAGCACTCCGCGAGCAGAAGCCCGCTGCGCGCGAGCAGGATTCCACTGTACAAGCAGAGTAAGGCGCTCGCTCGCAGCTACCTACACCTCTCGGTTGTTGAATTTGTGCGCGAGTACTTTTATCATGCCAGCTGAAGGTTCATTTTTGCGCGTGTGAAATAACATAATGTGCTCGTGATCATGTCTTACACGCTCACAACTTTTGACTAAAAAATGACGCCATAACCCCAACCATCAGTACCAGCACCACCACCAGCATAACCAGCTCCTCTTCTGGTAAGGCTTCATCTGCTTCGCTGCTCTGTTGTTTGCCATTAGCATCTCTAGACTTTCCATTCAAATGAGAACCAAACAAGCAATAATTACTGAATGTTTTCCCCTTGAATTCTATTGTATTCAGGATAGAAAAGCATTTTAAACAGTCAGGAACAGAATTGTTTTCAATTAAAACTAGGGCTGAGTATCGCCAATGATTTCCAGATTCGATTCTGATTCAATATCCATTTGGGATGTTTCAGTTGCAATACCGGTTTTGTTTGGATATGAAAGAGATTCTACAAATGTAGAAGGTGTCTACAGGTTGTAGTCCCCAGAATGTAGCTGTGTTTACAGGTTGTAGTCCCCACAATGTAGCTGTGTTTACAGGTTGTAGTCCCCACAATGTAGCTGTGTTTACAGGTTGTAGTCCCCAGAATGTAGCTGTGTTTACAGGTTGTAGTCCCCAGAATGTAGCTGTGTTTACAGGTTGTAGTCCCCAGAATGTAGCTGTGTTTACAGGTTGTAGTCCCCAGGATGTAGCTGTGTTTACAGGTTGTTGTCCCCACAATGTGGCTGCGTTTACAGGTTGTAGTCCCCGCAATGTGTGTTTAGGCTAAAAAAAAAAAACAGCATCAAAGAAGTAACCTATTTCCTTGCAGGTGTTTGATACGACCACCTGCTTACAGATCGGTGCATATTGTGCCTACAGCATATGTCTCTTAACCCGACTGATGTTCTGTGATTGTTTACTTTTAGCCCAACAGGCAACCAGCGGCACGTCAACTGCTTCATCTGCTACCACTAACCAACCAGCTACTAACCCCACAACGCATGGTAAGAGCAAAAATACTGGAGTGAAGATACAACATAAGACTGACTAAAGCTTTATGTACAGAACGCTTAATGCTACTATAAGTGCATGCAGTTTTATTTTGGGTGGCATAAATGCTGGCAACAGGTACCAGTTAATGTTTAGAGGGTCCCAGTGAGTAAATTCTGTCACAGTGGAAATGTGTTGTCCCCTCAAAATAAGTCAACACACAGCCATTAATGTATAAACCGATGGCAACAAAAGTGAGTACACCCCTAAGTGAAAATGTCCAAATTGGGCCCAAAGAGTTAATATTTTGTGTGGCCACCATTATTTTCCAGCACTGCCTTAACGCTCTTGGGCATGGAGTTCACCAGAGCTTCACAGGTTGCTACTGGAATCCTCTTCTACTCCTCCATGACGACATCACGGAGCTGGTGGATGTTAGAGACCTTGCGCTCCTCCACCTTTTGTTTGAGGATGCCCCACAGTCGGGTTCAGCACAGTTGGGGTCGTTATCATGTTGGAATACTGCCCTGCGGCCCAGTCTCCGAAGGGAGGGGATCATGCTCTGCTTCAGTATGTCACAGTACATGTTGGCATTCATGGTTCCCTCAATGAACTGTAGCTCCCCAGTGCCGGCAGCACTCATGCAGCCCCAGACCATGACACTCCCACCACCATGCTTGACTGTAGGCAAGATACACTTGTCTTTGTACTCCTCACCTGGTTGCCGCCACACACACTTGACGCCATCTGAACCAAATACGTTTATCTTGGTCTCATCAGACCACAGGACATGGTTCCAGTAATCCATGTCTTTAGTCTGCTTGTCTTCAGCAAACTGTTTGCGGGCTTTCTTGTGCATCATCTTTAGAAGAGGCTTCCTTCTGGGACGACAGCCATGTAGAACAATTTGATGCAGTGTGCGGCGTATGGTCTGAGCACCGACAGGCTGACCCCCCACCCCTTCAACCTCTGCATAATGCTGGCAGCACTCATATGTCTATTTCCCAAAGACGACCTCTGGATATGACGCTGAGCACGTGCACTCAACTTCTTGGGTCGACCATGGCGAGGCCTGTTCTGAGTGGAACCTGTCCTGTTAAACCGTTGTATGGTCTTGGCCACCGTGCTGCAGATCAGTTTCAGGGTGTTGGCGATCTTCTTATAGCCTAGGCCATCTTTATGTAGAGCAACAATTCTTTATTTCAGATCCTCAGAGAATTCTTTGCCATGAGGTGCCATGTTGAACTTCCAGTGACCAGTATGAGAGAGTGTGAGAGCGATAACACCAAATTTAACACACCTGCTCTCCATTCACACCTGAGACCTTGTAACACTAACGACTCACATGACACCTCACATGGGAAAATGGCTAATTGGGCCCAATTTGGACATTTTCACTTAGGGGTGTACTCACTTTTGTTGCCAGTGGTTTAGACATTAATGGCTGTGTGTTGAGTTATTTTGAGGGGACAGCACATTTACACTGTTACAGGTTGTAGTCCCCACAATGTTGCTTCGCTTACAGGTTTAGTCCACAATGTAGCTGTGTTTACAGGTTGTAGTCCCCGCAATGTAGCTGTGTCTACAGGTTGTAGTCCCCACAATGTGCTGAGTTTACAGGTTGTAGTCTCTACAATAGGGCTTTGACTCTGAACTTCGATATTCAAATATAATTTGAATATTAAAAGGAAATATTGATATTCGGACGAATATTAGGCAGCCCTTAGTATTCGAAGTTCAAACCTGTTATGGGCATTATTTTTTTGTAAATGTGTTTGCTTGTAAACGTTGCTTTCAATTCAGATTCCGAGGTATTTTCACGCCTGGTAAAGTTGTGAATCGCTCATTAGCAAGGCTATTATTGGTCATCTGGGCTCCTGTAGTTGACGTTAGCGTCCTGGTTAGCAAAACAATGGCTGCACCAACGCTTACAACAACCAGCAACGTGTGGCGCTACTTTGGGTTCCCAAAGAAACAGAGAAAAATCACGAGTAAGGACAAAGCGATATATAAAATATGTAGGGCCAGACTCACATACCTCGGGACGACCAGCAATGAGAGCCCACCTGTTACACTACATCCCGGCAAGCTGGAAGAGGAGGAGGGATCGGGGGCGAAGCAGGCCAGTATCGACTCCATGCTATTTCCTTCATGAGGACGCACCCTATGCCCGTCAAAATAGAGCAACAGATTTGCTGACACGGTTCATTTGCGAAGATATGAAGCCCATTAACGTGATATATGGGAGCGGGTTTCAAGCTTTCCCTGCTACAGGACCGTGAATGGTAAAATAACGAAGCTGTACAACACAACCATACACACACTGCCCTCTGGTTGACGGCAGAACATATACAACGTAAGTTTGATACCAATATAGGTCTTACTGAAAGCATTTAACGGTTAAAATATTAGTAATACATATTTGAATATATTCTAATATTAATATTAATAAACAAACAAACTTTGAATATGATTTTTGGCCAAAAGTCAAAGCCCTGCTCTGCAATATAACTGTGTGTTTAGGCTAATGTCCAAAAGG
Source organism: Gymnocephalus cernua (assembly GCA_023631565.1). NCBI lineage: Eukaryota > Metazoa > Chordata > Actinopteri > Perciformes > Percidae > Gymnocephalus > Gymnocephalus cernua. The sequence goes on from CM042440.1 coordinate 32,778,578, forward strand.
AAGCAAAAAAAAAACAGCATCAAAGAAGTAACCCATTTCCTTGCAGGTGTTTGATACGACCACCTGCTTACAGATCGGTGCATATTGTGCCTACAGCATATGTCTCTTAACCCGACTGATGTTCTGTGATTGTTTACTTTTAGCCCAACAGGCAACCAGCGGCACGTCAACTGCTTCATCTGCTACCACTAACCAACCAGCTACTAACCCCACAACGCATGGTAAGAGCAAAAATACTGGAGTGAAGCTACACCATAAGACTGACTAAAGCTTTATGTACAGAACGCTTAATGCTACTATAAGTGCATGCAGTTTTATTTTGGGTGGCATAAATGCTGGCAACAGGTACCAGCTAATGTTTAGAGGGTCCCAGTGAGTAAATTCTGTCACTGGTTAAGTGATAAACTGTAGCTGTAGAGGCCCTGCAGCCCTCAGACGTGGAAACATGTATACTTACAAAGCCAAACGGCAATAAATCTGAGTAGGAAAACTTTAGAACTAAAGGAAATGAAATCAAAATCAATTTGTTTTCCAAACTTTGATGGTATGAACAAAAAACCCCAGTCATGATTTAAGATGTCACTTAGATGCTTTTTCTCAAAGAATATTAAGACAGTTGTTAGTGTTTAAAAACAAGTTTTAGCCAAATGTATTATTGGCTGGGTTACAAGTGATCAGGTGCGTAACCAGATTTTGGACCAATAGTATGTCAATAAATGCTTGGAACTTGGACTGTAGCTGTAGTCTGTCAGTATTGATTAATATCAGGGATGCACCGAATCCAGGATTCAGCTTCAGATCCGGCTGAATTTTGGGTTCTGGTTTCTGCTGAACCTTAGAATATTTTCCCAACAAGCCAAACCCTACGCTTGAACTACGCACGCTACGCTGGTCGACGTAATGGCAGCGCCGTTGATTACGGGAAGGTGTTTACGTAGGTGGAGCGTTCAATGCAGTCGGCTGTGAGAAAGTGAAAATGGAACTGGTGAGCTGAACAAGTGTTGTTTGGCAGTACTTTCAAGTCACGCTACATGTTAAATCTGCAACGCCGATTTGTCTCGTGGTGGCGAGGAGCCTAAACAACACACAACATGGCCGCCGTTACAACATCTGGTATGAAAGATCTGAAAGAATACGAGCTGTGCGTGAAGGAATCTACAGACAGCAGCCAGAATGCAGCAACTTCAGGTACGGCAAAGGAAGGACAGTCACTGGTTACTTCATTAATGTGTTACTGTGGTAACGGACTGAGGACGGGAGGACGACTCAGCAGAATCTTAACCAGTAGATTCGGTATAAGGCCGAACCCCAAAAGTCTGGATTCGGTGCATCCCTAATTAATATATTGACTTATGCATTTATAAAATGTTAAAATACCTAGAATACCTAAAATACCTGATTTAATGTCAATTAAGTAGTTATCAAAATTGTTGTTTCATTTTTTTTTGTTGGTCAGCTATTCAATTGATCAACTAATTATTACTGTGATCAAGAATAACAGTGCACTTAACACCTTTTCTCATAAAAAAATAGCTTATGATACATATATAATACTTAAAACGCTTGAGCTTTTGACACCAGGGAAAATTATTTTTTAAATGCCAAAAACAGTAGCATGCAGTTCTTCTTCCAACTATTACTAATACTTCTGATATGATCATTTCTTAACCTGTGTGAGAACATTTCTTTGATTTAGGCCTATCAATCTGTAAACAAATGATTGTTTCATGGCAGCAGGGAGACACTGCTTTAGTGTGCCAAATGTTTGTGTTAATTTCATTTAAATAACATCTTTACATTAGCTCTCTGCTGATAATTTACATTTCTAAAACACTCATACTAATACAATCAAAATGCACAACACTGTAAGAAAAAGTATCCCTTCTTTCGCCTCTTATGTTAAAATAGACTGTTAGATCTACATTTTAAAGCGGGCATTTTCCCTTTTTCCCCCTGATAAGTTTGCACTTCTGATTTTGTTTTTGCCTGATGTATTTTCTCTCTGATTTATACCCCGTTTACACCCACATGGTTGTTTTGAAAAACTGAGACATTTCCCTTCGTCTGTGCCCTTCGTTTACACGCAAACAGAGAATTCTCCTCTGAAAAAGATTCTTTCTAAAAACTCCGACCAGAGTGGAGATTTTGGAAAACTTCGTTTGCACGTTTGCATGTAAACTGAGACAAACGGAGGTTTAGGCAGCCGAGGAAGAGAAGAGAGAGGATCCGTTGCTGTTGTTGCTATTTTCGGGATGCTTGAGCTTCTCGTTACACCGCCTCCTACAGGTCTGGCGTGCTCTTCACGGCATATATATATATGGGTATGTGTAAACAAACACTTTTCTGAAAACTGAAAGCTGTGCACAATGTTATTTTTGAAAACGGAGAGGGTGAAATGTCCGTTTATGAAAATAACCGCCCGCGTGTAAACGTAGCATTAGATTCAGATTGTGTATTGTGTATTTAGGTTCCTTGTTTCGTAATGATAATCCTGTAATAGCTGCCTCTCCTGTTTAATCCATAAAATAACCAAAACTCATCCAACAAAAACTCGTCTGGTGTGGTTTCCTGTCCTATGGTGCACACATTTACATAATACTTGTTTTCTATCATTCATGCATTGATCCTGTTAGTTTTTTAGGCTTCCTTTCTAAAAATCAGGAACATAATCAGGAACATAATAGTAATCAAGGTACAGTTTTCTTAATCTCACACAGGAAATTTGGGATGGCTCATTTGTTGACGTAAAGGTGTCAGATGCTTTCAAATCTCCATTGTGTATTCTACTACATTCAGGTTTTACCTTGAAAATACTTTTTATTACTATTTATTATCTGTAATAGGTCTGGGGAGTATATCGTTATTATATCGATCCGATATATGAGGCTAGATCGTAATATCGTAACATGGCATATAAGTATTGTCTTTTCCTAGTTTTAAAGGTTGCATTACAGTGAAGTGATGTAATATTCTGAATTTAACAGACCATTATTGCTGTTGTTTGTCTTTACCCACTTAGTCAGTATATCCACATTACTGATGGATATTTATCTAAAATCTCATTGTGAAAGTATTTTGTGAAAGCACCAATTGTCAGCCCTACAATATCGTCGCAATATCAACATCGATGTATTTCGTATTTGGTATTGTTTTGTTTTTTTACATATCACCCAGCCCTAATCTGTAACCTGCTTTTTTGGTTTGCTGTGCCGTGCCCCGGCGACAGCCAAGAAGTCTACTGTGAGATCTTCAACCAAGTCCTCTGCAATAGCCGCTCCTGCGTCTGTAGTTGCTCCTCAGCAGCCTGAACCCCTAGCCTCCCAGTCCAAGACTCTGGCTGCTGGTCCTGCTGCTCACAACAGAAGACGGCGTCATGCTTTTGGAATAACTGCTGTTGGTTCCAAACCTCCAGCTCTTCCAGCCGCTGTAATCAGACAAACAAGGCATGCTCTCATTCCCAGCCCCCTTGGAAAGGCTTCTCGTCGTACGTCCCTTGTATCAAGTCAGTTTAGTCCTTCAACTAAAGCTCCTAGTCTTCCAGATAAATCATCTGAACCAGGACTCTTACCTCCAGTTCCAGGTCCCCCAGTTGCACCTGAACCCTCGCGGCCTCGACCCCCAGCCTCCCTCCCCAGGCCCCGAAGCCATCGTAGCTCCAAAACATCCCTGGGGTTCATCTCCACACCTTTGATCTCGCAGGGGAGGAAGAGGCCGACTGGAGGAAGACGTCCAACTTCCACAAGAGCACCGCCCAGGCTAGTGGTTCATGTCACAAAACCTGCACTGCCAACTGAACTCAAATCCACAGCCAGGCCTGCATACACAATACAAACAGGTGGATTTAAACACACAGCTGGCTACATGCATGGGTTGAAAAATGCAACACACATGTTGGGAAACGCAACACACACAACTGTTCGGCCACGTGCATCAACACGACCTACGTCACAACCAAACTTTGTGCACAAGGAGACCCGTACAACCACCCAAGAGTCAAAACTCCTTCCTGAATCAGGGGTTTTAATCTCGTCTCAGGAGTCATCTCCGTGGCAACATAGAGATGAGACATTGGATACAAAGGAATCTTCCTCGGCAGTGGAGGCAGCACCTCTGGCATCATCATCTTCATCATTGTTGTCGTCAATATCGGTGCTTAGCAACAGAAAGAACAAACCTGCGGCGCCGCAGTGGTCGTTGCTGAGTATGAGTGGAGGGGAAAACCAAACAGTTGCCAACAGTAACTGGACAGATCTACTGGAACCACTGGGCGATGAGTATTCGTCAGAATCTGAACCGGTTGTGTATGATTTGACTGAGCTCTCGGCGGAGAGTGGTTCTTTCAGCTTGTTTGAGTTTGATGCTGCCTACGCCTTGGATGAACCCGCCAACGTCCTTCCAGCCTTCGACAACCCTGATGGCACAAACGAACAACCATTCAACAGTTCAGACCCTCATGTGGCTTTGCTTCCTGTCACACATCCCTTAAATAATTCAGAAAGCCAAGCAAGTGGCTCAGCAGCAGGTGATAAGCTTTCTTTCACCCTCTCACAAGATGGAGTGATGCCAGAACCAGTTACACTCATCGGCAGGTCTCAGGATCCTACACTGACTGTTTCTCAGACTTTGACAGAAGTTCAAACCAACCACAGGGTCCCAAACAACACTAATTATGGTCAACAAAAGCCAGAGGAAATTTCCTTCACACAAGCTGTCAATCAGCATCTTGACACATTGACTTTTCAACCAACACCATCTCTCACTGTTCCCTCCCTTTCATCCCTTTTCTTCGTTCAGCCTTCTTTGCCAGTGGTACAACAAAGCTCCTCTGTTTTTCTTGCAGAGGAGATTTTCCCCAAGCACATCTCTTCTTTTTCTCCGGTGCCACAGATGGAAGACATGGCCCAAACATCCTATGCCCTACTTTCTTTAAACCCCTTGGACAGTCTGTATGAAATTACTGACAGTGATGTTGAACTACATTCATATTCAAGTACAGACATATCTACACAGCTACGTTCGTCTGTGCAACTTATTTTCCATAGAGCTTCAACATTCTCCTCCCTTGTTTTTCCCATAACTTCTTCCTCTTCTAACACTTTTGCATTCCCTCTTCACATCCGACACTACTCCTTATCCACCCTCCTTCCTCTTTCTTCTTCTCCTTCCTTTTTCTTAGCATCTACTTCATTCACCTCATCTCAAGCTGTCACTCTCTCAGCTTCATCATCTGTCCCCCATGTTGTCTCCCCTCCCATTTACTCCTCTAACACCCTCATCCTATCATCCTCTCCTCCTAACTTGTCCACCATGCTTCCTCTTCTATCCTCTGCTGATCCTCAGCAGCCCTCCCTCTTCCTACCCTCCTCTTCCGAGCAGGCCAAACAAAAGATTTCCGAAACAGATAGTGTTGTTGAATCTGCTCACGTTCCAGAGGCAGATGGAGTCAGCGGGAACTTTCAGCCTTCTGTGTTGTCATTTCTTTCTCTGTCCTCAATTCTTCAAAGGGACTTTGTTGTAACAAGGGTTGACACAGCATCCTCATCTCTTCCTCTCTCTTCTAAAGCTTCAGCTGAATCACATATGCCAGTTGTTGAGGGTGCACTGCTCCCTGAGTACCACTTACTCTCTTCTGAAGAGCCCTCTAACAATAAATCCCAACCTTTCAGAAGTCGATTGCTCTTCTACGAGAGTACTCCCGTTAATACGCAATCAGGTCCTTTTGTCCATTCAATTAGGACTTTTATAGACTCAGCTTTAAGTCCAGTTGAGCCAACTCCCTCAGGATTATCTGTGGATAATTTGGCATCTAGTTCTGCGGTACTCACACCAGATTTACCTCCTCGAGCGCAGCCAGCTCCTTCACAGTTGGAGTTGCATGACCCTGTATTGGGTTTGTCAGTGATTTTGTGGCCTTCTTCTCATGCAGCCAGTCTGTCAGTCAGTCAGTTCTTTATTCATTCTGATCAGAGAGACTTGAGTGACAAATATACTCTGCCGCACGATTCACGTCAAGGGAGTCAGTCTCACATTGTCTTTGCATCACTGCCAGCAGCTGTCATTTGGGCACCTGAACGCACCCCTGCTCTGCTGCAGGAAAATATTGATAGAATGCAACGTTTGCAGTCTGTGTCTGCCATTTCTTCATTATCTTCAAATCTCTTCCTTTCAACCTGGAGTCCCTTTTCGCATCATCTTGACAACCTGTCGCTCACTGGATCTTCCGAGGCTCTTCCCGCTGCCGAAGTGATACAAGTTGCTAGCGCGACAGAAGCGATGGTGAGAGAGAAAACAGAATTGTCTTCCTTTTCACCCTCCCTTAATCCTGTTGTTGAGAAGCCTCTTCTTTTGACTAAGACATCTTCATCTAGGTCACAAGACAGACATACTTCCAGCCTGACCTTTAACAGAGATCCATGGAGGCTGCAGCACATAATCTTTCCTTCACATGTAAACACAAATACCGCAGCTGATGTTCACACTAACTCCAGGTCCTCACAGGCACTCCCTGGTCGTGAAAATGCATTTAATCACCCCACTTCCCCTTTGTTGTATTCGTCTGTCTTGGCACCGACCCAGACACTTCAGCTGCAATTTAACAGAAGTGCACAGCTCGGCACCGCAGCCCCCCAGCACGCTTCAGGGCCAGATTATACGCACCACTCAGACTCGACACATCCAAACACTGAGCGCCCCAGCAGTCTGATCCACACACACAGTCAGGCACACATGCAGAGTGATAAACTAAACATGAGTCAGGGGCAAAACACAGAAAATGCAGAGGCACATGTCGATGTTGGAGGGCCTCAGCAGCAATCATCCCGCTTAATTTCCTTTGCCCATACTCCCCCTCTTCTTTCATCCTCCATTATGCCTTCTCTTTCTCTTTCAGCAACTCTCACACCTCCATTTCCTTCTCTTCACCTCTCTCCCGTCCATCCTGAAATCCCTCCCTACATATCTGTCTCCTCCCTTCCCCTCCCATTGTTCATCACCCCTTTTCTCTCTCCTCTTCTCCCCGGCTTGGTGGCATTGCCAGAAATGTCTGCCAGCATAGAAGAGGAAGAAATTGGCTCATTGTCGCCCAGTTTACCGACTGCTGGATTCCACCAGCCCACAACAACACAATCCCCCCTGGACAACAATTTACAGTCCTTCCAAACATCCGTCACATACCCTCTTAGCCAGTCAACCCAGCAGTTCATCCCACTCAGCCAATCAGTTCCTTTTTATCAAGCTTCCGCACTCCCTGATGACAATTTGAAATCCAGCCACTCAATAGCTCTTTCTGCTGAAGACAATGAAGAGGACGAGGTTTTGCCACAGCTTGCAAATATCTCGCAAACAGCTGATGCTTCCAGGTTTGTCAATGATACAGTATCGTCGCCCGAGGCCTCGAATAATCTCACTGCAGCTGGGAAACTGTCACACCCCTTTTCTTTATTTGACCCTGCAGATGTTGTTCCAAAAATACATATTGCAGATGAACATGCCTCTGCTTTAGGAATGGCTTCTTCGGCAGGGAGCGCCAATGACAACGTAACTCTGCATGTAATGTTAAATGCTCCAACAGGCCATCAGCGTAATGAAAGTCTGAATCCAGAAGCTGCCCTGAGTACTCAATCATTTCCTGTTGAAATGCAGGCTACCACTCCCCGCCCCACTGCTGCAGTATCAACACAACCTACTGGTGCTCCAGGTATTCACAACCCACTGCACACTTCTGGCCTCAATATCTCCTCTTTCCCACCAGCCTCCAGATCCCCCACCGTCTCTTCTATTGATGCCCCAGGTCAAGACTTTATTTCTGGGTTTCAGGATCCCCCACCTCCTGAGAGCGACAACCACACTGCAAACACAGAGAGCTTAAAATATCTCTCTGTGTCAAATGCAACCACTGTTATAAACGCCAAAGACTTACCTTCAGCGCAACTTGAAATGACCAACACCACAAAGGCTAAAAATGCTTCAACTCTGTTAGAAAATGCAAATGTGGAAGCATCTCAGGGGGACATGACAGGCATCATACAAGCGCCAGATCTCAGTGTGCATGCAAAGTCCAATTTAACAGTTTCAAAGCCCAATAATAACTCAAGTCCAACTGTGTCGAATCACAGTGGGAATCAGAACTCTGGACTATTTGTGAACGGGGCAGACGTTGACGTCAAAAATGTCCACCTTTCGCCAACCCTACCTGCGGTCGTGAATGCTCACCCTTTTATAACCACAAACAACTCTTCTCCGACAGCTCCACTCAAAACTGTTAGTTTGTCAGCTAGCAGTGTTGTCCACAAAAATTCCACGCTGCGCCCGACACCGTCTGGATCCCCAACTGTGGATTCAGCTGCCAAGCCCGCGTTGCCATGCCAATGTAAACAACGCTTTCATTTTACATGTCTGTGTGGACTGTCATCAGGGAACAGTATGTCATGAAGTAACAAAAACCTGTAGATAATACCTGTAGTAATAACAGTAGCATGGACTGTAAAAACAAAACCCATCATAACTTGTATTAAGTCTTAAAATATATTTATCTAAAACAGGTGCAAGGTTTAGCTTAAAGGGGTGCTATGCAGTTTTGGCCATTTCATTGTTTTCTTGCAGGTTTCTCTATAGAACCCCCCCACAGCTTCAAAATAGATATTTGGCAGCTCCTATGTTTCCTTGTGTCTGACTCCTCTCTCGGTCAGTCTGCCGTTTCCTCTTCCTCTCTTCCTCCCACAATGCTTTCCTAGCTTTCTGCTTCTTTTTTACCGGCTCAGCCGTGACGATAGTTTGAAAAACTCCATCGCTACCTTGTTCTTATAGCTGTGGTTCCTGAATGGCCGTATGTGTGCAGTGCCGTGAAGCAATTTGTTACATGGCGAGACCTGATATCACACCATACTTCCTGACGCTGAGGCCGGAGGCTCGCCGGCCGAAAGTTGCAAGGGTGGTTTTTCCGCTCACAGGCGCTAGGGGGGAGCGAGACGACCACCATTCAACTCGAAAAACGTCATATAACCATTCCATTGAGTCTGAAGCTGTTCAGTTAAGGTAAATTAAGCTAAAACTGCATAGTTCCCCTTTAAAGTGTAACCTGGCCCCTATGTTCCCATGCATTGGTGCCTAAGTGAACAAAAATCTTTGAAATTGGTCCAATATTGAGTGAGAATGCTGTGAACCGGGCTGCCGGTTACAGACTTTTTAAAACACTGAAGTTCATTGAGATGCTGCTGGATGTTAGCGACTCATTTGACAACGATACTGCCACTTTTCATTAAGGAAAAACAGATTTTAAGACTGAATACATTATTTAAATTACTTCTGAAGGTGGTGGTTTTTGCAGAGTGGTGTCTGAATAGATGATTTTAGTAATTAATACTATTGCCAACATTAATACTAATTAATTAATAGTAATTAGACTCAATAGTTTTTTTTATATGTAGATATGAATAGCTGTCAATCAGGTGAAGGGTGGGATCCCTCAGGTACTGGAGGCTTGTGATTGGCTTGTCATGATTCGGGGCACTGCGTAGAATATGATTGAGTCTAGTTTTCCAACGAGACATAGTAGTATATAGCCTGGCAATAAATGGATTGTCCATCTTCCCTTTTCTCCCTTCAATAGCTCTCTATTTAGTTCATTTTCTCTGTTATCTGTCCATCAATATCCAATGTAAAGACTTCCTCTCCTCATTTTCTCTTCACTTACAAAAGGAATCTTCCTCATTTTTTTATGCTACTTTCTGTTCTGTGTCTTTGTATCCATCCAGCCTCTTGGTAGAGACGTCCTGCTCTGCTGCTTGGCCTCTCCGACAGTAAATAACACAAACTTAATCACCATTGCATCAATAATTTACACACGGCTGTGAAACGCAGTCGACGGAGAGTGGTTCTTTCAGTTCGTGTGAGTAATGTAATGACAAGCTGCTCCAAAAAGCAACAGAAAAACCTAAATGGTCTGCAGCTTGCAGGGTCTCCCTCCAAAGCTGATGGATGATAGAAGAAGTCTTTTTGACTGTTCAGTAGCATTTACTAACATTCATAGATACTGGAGTGACATCTAGTGGCCAATGTGAAGCTTAGCAGGAGAGCCGAGAGCCCTAAAATAATATGAAATGTCTTCTGTTTGTTCAACACACGGCTTTTCTGCAGAAATTACACTTTGTCTGAGTTCAATAACAATCATTATTTAGGCCAGTCATTCCCAAATTGTTCACGTCAAAGACCCTTAACCCTTGTGCTGTCTTTCTGTCGACCATGCATGCGGGTCCTCCTGGGTCCAAATTGAAAATGAACACTTTTTTGGATGCTTTTTTGACATTTGTGGCATTTTTTCACTTCTAGTTTTACACTTATTACTTATTATCGTTACTTACTTGGAATTCATGGTCAATAAATTTCATTTATAGTTAATAAAAGCTGAAATTATGATATTATTTTGACTAACACTTAAGATCAGAGGAACATATGTTAGACTTTCAAAGTTTAGTCAAATGCTTTAAAGTTGAATAAAACACTCAACAGTCTATGAAAGTAGTGATCTGATCCTTAATTTTACTTGTGAATTTGGGTCGGGAACCATGCATGTTATTTTTGTGCAATTTGGTTCAAAGAAACCCAAATTTCACATGAAGAAACTTTTTAAAAAAGGGGTCACATTTGACCCGAGGACAACAGGAGGGTTAAAGATTTCCTCCCAGGGCCCCCCATCCAATCACATCTTTGCTTTTTAGGTTTTTGTTTTTTTTACAGGAAGTGTATGGAACCCATTAATAGTCCAACATTTTGTCATTGTGTCACTCATGCATTAGCCTGACAAGCCAGACCCACATCCAGGTGTTGGGTCTGGGAACTCCCCATTGGCAGGGCTCAATCCGAGGGGCGGGATAAACGGTTGTCTTTCAAATTCTCTCTGCACGCAATAGGACAGCGCTACAGCCAATCAGAGCAACGCTAGTTGATAGATTAAACTTTAAACTCCGAACAGATCTTCCTTTTTTAAGAATGACTTCAGTGCCGTTCTTTGTTCTTTTCTCAAAGAAAAGCTGAACTCTGAGTCTTCCAGAAGACCGCTGTTCAGCAGCAGCAGCAGCAGCAGCCATAAGCCCCGCCCACCAACTCTATACACGATGTGATTGGCCTGACAAGAATTTAGTTTTTCCAGCTCGCAAGCCAACGGAGAGTTCCTAGAATAACCCTAGCTGCAAATTACATTTGCCGCTGCTAGAGCGCGTCTAGATTTCTAGGCTAATCATGCACGACATTAAAATGTATAATAAAAATATAGCATAAAAATGTGTTCATGGTTTTTGTCACTTTAAAAAAAAAGACGTTTTTATCGCTTTTTGTTTTGTAGTTTTTGGTTGCTTATATTGTTTAGTTGTTTTTTTTTGGGGGGGGGGGGGGGTGAAATTGTTTAAATTGTGAAATTGAGACAATCAGAAGAATCTGATACAGAATCTCTTAACGCGCTGCGGTCGACAGAAACATGTTTCCAGCAGCTTTTTCTCATTCATTCATTCATTCATTAAAAATGATCCCATTCACCCAGATAAGAAGCCGTGACAGCTGCTCTCCCCTTCTGTCAGGCAGCACACTCCTCATCATCATCATCTCTGTGAAATTAGGTTTCTACATAACTCAATTCACAAACGGCTCAAATTATCTCCTGCTACGTGTCACAGACAAAATGTTTCCATTATGTGTGTGAAGGCGTCTGTGCCAAATCGAGACTAAAGTATTGCTCTCTCTCTCTCTCTCTCTCTCTCTCTCTCTCTCTCTCTCTCTCTCTCTCTCTCTCTCTCTCTCTCTCTCTCTCTCTCTCTCTCTCCTCCTGCAGAGGCGTTGTTCTACCGGGTTTCCTTCGTGGTGGATAGCGGCGGCTCGGCGCTGCCCCAGGCGGATGTGAAGCGAGCTGTGGACCTCTGGGTAAGATGAGTCCAGCGTTATGTAGCCAACGCTGCACTTTGCGGTCGCTTTACTCTGGTCAGTTATGCACAGTGGTGGAAGAAGTATTCAGAAGGTAACCACACGGGTATTTATTCACTAATTTGAACATGAAAAACTGACCTGCACACAGAAAAGTAGTTTTTGTTGAAACAGTGACCATAAAAGAATAATTATAAACATTATATCACACTGTATCCTATGTTCTTATCCAGTCCTTTTCTACCCAACTCAAAGGAAACCAAGATATGACTAAAGAATGAAATTCACTTGTTTTCTGTTTATTGAGTTTTTGAACACAGTAACACATCTTTACATCGTATAATGTGATTTTTTGTAACAGAGGGGCTTCACCTCCCCCAATGAAAAACGGCAACAGGATGCCACATGAAAAATAATAATAATAATAATATTTAAGAAGGGATGCTACGTGTTACGTGTTATCATATTTTTAACCCATAAAAAATTAGCGTTACAAACTGTGTTTGAACACAGAGTCTAATTTACTAATGTGTGCAAACAACGTGAACATTTAACTGCAGTGGAGCAGACACACACACACACACACACACACAGACACACACAGGGACACACACACACACACACACACACACACACAGGGACACACACACACACACACACACACACACACACAGGGACACACACAGACACACACACACACACACACACACAGGGACACACACACACACACACACACACACACACACACACACAGGGACACACACACACACACACACACACACACAGACACACACAGACACACACACAGACACACACACACACACACACACAGACACACACACACACACACACACACACACACACACACACACACACACAGACACACACACACACACACACACACACAGGGACACACACACACACACACACACACACACACACACACAGGGACACACACACACACACAGGGACACACACACACACACACACACAGACACACACACACACACACACACACACACACAGGGACACACACACACACACACACAGGGACACACACACACACACACACACACACACATACACACACACAGGGACACACACACACACACACAGGGACACACACACACACACACACACACACACACACACACACACACACACACACACACACAGGGACACACACACACACACACACACACACACAGGGACACACACACACACACACACAGGGACACACACACACACACACACACACACACACAGGGACACACACACACACACACACACACACACACACAGGGACACACACACACACACACATGATGCCAGACTCTACTGGGAAACAGAAGAATCGTGTTTAGTTGTGTTTTCTTTCTTCCAGCTGAATCAGACGTTTCAGAACTGGACCCACGCGGTCTCCGTAGACTCCCTCAGGTAACTCAGCTTGCAGATGATCTGTATCTGTGTTTTATTTGCCTGATAACCGATAAAGTTAATGAATTAACTACTAATAATCAGTGTCGGCCTTGAGAAACAGAATCGGGCGATGCCTAGTATAATAAATGCAGAATATTAACCCAAACCTTCTCTGGTTGGAAAACATGTTTTATCCCTCGTGTTGTCGTCCCGTCGACCTGCAACTTTGTGTTTTTCTGGGTTGGAATTTCAACATTTTGTTACTTTTCGACACTTTTCTCGACATTTCTGCCGATTTTACTCAAAACAAATTGTCACTTTTTTGGCGTTTTTTTTTTTTTTAAATGATGTTTTTGTGAATTTTTTAACAAGTTTTTTGTCGCTTTTTCCGATGTTTGTTTTCCTCACTTTTTTCCAATTGTTTTGTCCCTTTTTTTTAAACAAGTTCTTGTCACCTTTGGCGATGTTTTTGATGGGGGTTTTGTAGCTTTTTCCAACATTTGTCATTTTTTTCAACATTCTTTGGTCATAGTTCAGATATAGAAAGTTTTAGTAAATGGGTCAACAGGAGGGTTTGTGCTGTTTTCCCTCCTCTCTAACATGTGGTCTCTCTGCAGTGTGCAGCCTGGTCTACAGAGCGGAGGAGCCCCCCCCAGGTAAAACATTCACACGTGTTTATGTTGAATTAGTCAGGTGGGTTTTTATCCCGAAACTCTCCTTGGTTTGTTTCTATCGAAGCATTTTATGAGCTTCTGGTGGTTGTCTTGGATGAACACGTGATGTAACAGCTGAGCCTATCGAGACACGAGGGAATTCTTTCAAACGTTACCGAGAACACGCCGCTCTGACGAGTTTTTTCACACTGCTTCCAGAAGAAGTTGTGCGTTAATGCAATAATTCTTTTAAGAATAGGTTGGATGCATTTTGCCTGTCAAAAGGTGTAATGTATAATTATAAAGCTTGCCAGTAATTTCTGTAACTTATTTATGACTCGTACTCGGGCACTGGGCCAAGTGTGAGAGTGCGCTCTCTGCAGCGTATTGAACCTGTACCTCTGGTCTCCAGTTACACGTGCCGGGCGCTGCTGGTTTATTACTACATCACCAACCAGAGTCTGGGGGAGGCGGCCGTGTCGGCCCGGCTGTCCAGCAGAGGGGGGCTGATGGGGGCCGGCCTGCAGCTCCACGCCGCCTCCACCGCCGTCACGTTGATCGGTAAGAAACCACACCAACAACCAATTTGTTTTCTGCACTTTTTTTGTCGTTTTTGACCCTTTCTTTGATGTTTTGTTGCTGCTTTCAACATTTTTACACTTTTTGTTGTTTAACTGTGAAATTATAACTTCTTTTTTTACAGAAAACTGTCCGGAGGAGAATCCGCTCCACTACCGCTGGCCGGCGAGCCGACCGACGGTCACTCAGCTGCTGCCCTGCTTCCCCAACAAGGACCAGAGCACCTCCAGGACCTGGTAACACACACACACACACACATACACACCCTAACCCATTTCACAGTTGGAAACAGTAAAGCAACAGGTCTTCATCCATCCTCTCCCTCTCTCTCTCCCTCTCTCTCTCTCTCTGTGTCTCTTTGTCTCTCTCTCTTTGTCTCTCTCTCTTTCTCTGTCTGTCTCTTTCTCAGTTTGATCAGTCTGCAGAACTTCTCCTCCTATTGGTCGGCTGCAGACATTAGTAACTGCACGGACATCGACACCATCCAGGTGTCGGCAGGTACGCTCAGCTCAGCTCAAACTCGGCTCAGCTCGGCTCAGCTCAGCTCGGCTCAGCTCAAACTCGGCTCAGCTCAAACTCGGCTCAGCTCGGCTCAGCTCGGCTCAGCTCGGCTCAGCTCAGCTCAGCTCGTCTCAAACTCAGCTTGGCTCAGCTCAAACTGAAAACTGCTTCATTCTCTGTCTACATGCAGAGATGCTGCACGGATCCACGGCAACGCAGCTGATTAATAAGTGAAACCCCAAAGTAGTTTAGAGTGTTGAAAGTTCTCCATGTGACACCAACGGATGTCAAACGTTAGAAAATAAAATACGGAATAATTACGTTATTCTCTCCTCACTTCATTTAACAAAAACGTTTATTGAGAGATAGAAGATTACAAGATTTTAGAACATAGTATGTGTGACCACTGTTTGTGCTGAGTCATCTGTTCATCATGTGTTTTTGGGCAGAATATGCCGCTGAGGCGACATATTCTGTCTTTGAGCTTGAGTCCAAGTCAAGTCTCAAGTCTCTTAATAAGTAATAATAAGTAAGTAAATAATAAGTGTTGCATC
>CM042440.1:32799193-32851693 GCA_023631565.1 Gymnocephalus cernua
ACGTGGTGGCGAGCAGTGTCGGGAACTTCTCCATCAGAGACCTGAAGGAGCCGGTCGAGATCCACATCGCTCACCTCTCGGAACAGGTACAGCTCTCTGTGTGTGTGTGTGTGTGTGTGTGTGTGTGTGTGTGTGTGACACATGTAGCTTGACCTTTTTGGATTTCTAGTCCAACAGAAACTTGAACTGAAACAACAACTTATTAAAATTGTTCATTTACACATCAGATTTCACAATAAATGATTTCCAGATATACCATGGTCTGGCTGAATACTCGATTCTGATTGGCTGCAGGGTGTCCATACGACCTATATGAGCTGAGCGGACTATATAAATGTCTCCCGTTGCTAAGGGTGGCAACTCGAATCTAAGGTCCGTCCTATTTCCTGCAGCAGTGAACGTTTGCATTGCTTAAGAAGCTTATGGGATGGGAATGATTGTTCCAGGTATTAGTCAAACCCTCATGCGTAACCAGGGAAACATCCATTAATACCTTGTCAGGTATTAACCTGCTTATATTCTGTGTTATTATCTGTGATGAGTGTCTTGGTGTGTTTTGTCTCCGACAGCCCAACCTGACTCCAGTCTGCATGTTCTGGGACTTCAGCATGAACAGTAAGTCTGTCTGCAGTCAGCGCGTAATACCTGTGTACTGTCAGTACTTGTACTCAGCGTGTGATACCTGTGTCCTGTCAGTACTTGTACTTAGCGTGTAATACCTGTGTCCTGTCAGTACTTGTACTCAGTGTGTAATACCTGTGTCCTGTCAGTACTTGTACTCAGTGTGTAATACCTGTGTCCTGTCAGTACTTGTACTCAGTGTGTAATACCTGTGTCCTACCACCAGATGGAACTGGAGGCTGGAACGGAGCCGGTTGCCGAGCGTCCAGAGAGTCCAGCATCAACTCAACCATCTGTCTGTGTGACCACCTCACACACTTTGGCATCCTCATGGTAAGACCGAGTGTCCAGACGCACACACACACACACACACACACACACACACACACACACACACACACACACACACACACACACACACACACACACACACACACACACACACACACACACACACGCTTCCAGCTCTTTAAAGGTAGTACGTTTTCCATTTCAGAATCAATCAATCAATCCACATTTATTGATATAGGTTTCCACAGCAACATGCTATACGACGTGATTGATATCAAGGATCAAGAATAAAACCTAACATACAGTAAAATCAGACAAGTTTTTTGTGTGTGTGTGTGTGTGTGTGTGTGTGTGTGTGTGTGTGTGTGTGTGTGTGTGTGTGTGTGTGTGTGTGTGTGTGTGTGTCTGTGAACGTGATCTTATTGTACCTGTGTCTCTCCGTGTCTCTGTCTGCAGGACATCTCTGGAGCCGCGGCCCACATCGACCCCCAGAACAACAAGATCCTGACCTTCATCACCTACATCGGCTGCGGCGTCTCGGCCATCTTCTCCGCGGCCACACTGCTCACCTACCTCGCCTTCGAGTGAGTCACAGTGCGGCCATTTGATATAGAGACGGAGCACACTTAAGTCCCGCCCCCACCCACCTATCTGACCTTTGCGAATTCCCTAAATGTGGGAATCTCGACTGCATAATTTATGATAGCATTCACGCTCTCCCCCACACACAGAAATATGCACACACAGATACACACACACACAAACACACACACAGACACACACACAGAAACACACACAGAAACACACACACACATATGGCGTGAAGGTTTCCTCCTCTTTATTCCGTCTGCTAGCAAACAACAGAAACATGTCTGAAAGCTGCTGTGTGTTGATATGAACTACCAACAACTTGAGTTTTAATAAGCTGACGACCTGAAAAACTTTATGAAGACAGAAGTGGAAAGAGACGAGAGGAATCAGCAGAGAGAATGGAGAGACACTCAGCTATCGTTATGTGCAGCAAACATTTAGTTACCAAGTCAAATATCCAAATGTCATTGTTGGGCTAACTATCTGTCTGTTAGTTAAGATAACACACGTAACGTTGCTCAGTTTTTCGGGTCGGCAGCTCATAAAAACGTAAGTTCTTTTTGACATTTTTGTCAATGTTTTTTCAACCATTTTGTCATTTCTTTGACCAACATCAGTAAAAGTAGTACCCAGAGCACAGTGCACATTTCTTTGACCAACATTTGTGCTGCCTTTTTGACCATTTTACTCTATATTTTAGCAACATTTTTGTTGCTTTTCTTTAACAACATGTGTGTTGTTTCCGTCCCCCAGGAAGCTGCGGCGCGACTACCCCTCCAAGATCCTGATGAACCTCAGCACGGCGCTTCTGTTCCTCAACATGGTCTTCCTATTGGACGGCTGGCTGGCCAATCAGCAGAAGGACTGGCTGTGTGTGTCTGTGGCCGTGGTAC
The DNA here is from genome assembly GCA_023631565.1 of Gymnocephalus cernua. Lineage (NCBI taxonomy): Eukaryota > Metazoa > Chordata > Actinopteri > Perciformes > Percidae > Gymnocephalus > Gymnocephalus cernua. Next base: position 32,801,590 of record CM042440.1, read on the forward strand.
TGCACTACTTCCTGCTGGCCTCCTTCACCTGGATGGGCCTGGAGTCGGTCCACATGTACATCGCTCTGGTCAAAGTCTTCAACACCTACATCCGCCGATACATACTCAAGTTCTGCATCCTGGGATGGGGTGAGGCGTGTGTGTGTGTGTGTGTGTGTGTGTGTGTGTGTGTGTGTGTGTGTGTGTGTGTGTGTGTGTGTGTGTGTGTGTGTGTGTGTGTGTGTGTGTGTGTGTGTGTGTGTGTGTGTGTGTGTCTGTGTGTCTGTGTGTGTGTGTGTATGTGCATGCATTCTGCTGCTACCACTACATTTTCAACAAACACAACGTGCTGCGTGCCGGATTGAATGCGGCTACGGCAGAGTGTTGCATTCATGATCTGTACTACTGTGGGAATGTCTGCAAGAACATCTGTGGGCTCGTTGGGACCGTTGAGTCACGGGCTTCTGGGCCACTTGTGGCCCGTGGGCCGCCATTTGAATGGGCCTGCTTTATTCAGTCCGGTTAATATAAATGTGATACATGTTAACCTGTGGGGCTGGTGTTTGGTTGCAGGTCTCCCGGCGGTGTTGGTGGGGATGGTTGTCGCCGTGAATAAGAACTCGTACGGCCTGCAGGAGTACGGCAAAGGAGAGTCGGGGGAGGGATCCTCAAAGTTGTAAGTAATGAAGAAACACATAGAGACAATACAGACTAATACGAACGGTTAGTAACATTCACTACAACACAAAACAGAGAAATAAGGCCACACAACAGGACATGAAAACTGTTATAAGATATCAGAAAAGATCATAAAGTTGTAAGAATCAATATAGTATCCTAATATGTGTGTGTGTGTGTGTGTGTGTGTGTGTGTGTGTGTGTGTGTGTGTGTGTGTGTGTGTGTGTGTGTGTAGCTGCTGGATCCAGAACTCGGCTGTCTTCTACTCCACCGTGGTCGGTTACTTCTGTCTGGTGTTTCTGCTCAACGTGGCCATGTTCATCGTGGTGATGATGCAGATCTGCGGACGCAATGGCAAACGCAGCAACCGCACGCTGCGGGAGGAGGTAAGGAGGCTCAACGCTCACTCCATCACATCCTCCCTGGAGGAGAGAGGGAGATAGAGAGAGAGATTAGATTTTTAAAGGAACTTTATTCTATCAATGTTCCATCTCATTATTTACAAAATAAACTCTTTTCAACAAGCCAATAAATACGTACATACATATACACATATACATGACATCACCTCCTGAGAGAAGATGAGTTGGTCTCCTTCAACAGAGCACAACACATCACCATGAGCCCAGATCACATCCTTCATCTCTTTATAACAATTAAAGTCAATCCTGATTCTGGCTTTAACCATCCGAGTAAACAGCAGGTTCACATGAATATCAACGAGTCCTCCACCTTCCTCTTCCTGCTCACGTACACGGCCATCTTTGATTGGCCCAGGATGAAGTTCAACAGCTGACATTTATGTTTAGTTAACTTCCTGTACTTGAACCCGAGGATGAACATGTGGTTGGAGAACACCTCCCCTACCTTACTGAACAGTTTCTCCAACAGCAAGAACAACGGCAGCAGACGCACACACTCAGAATAACAATGGAACACGGTTTCTCTTTCCTCACAATAAGGACATGTGTTACTAACACCAGGACTAATGACAGACAGAAACGCGTTGACCGCCACTATCCCGTGTAACACCCTCCACTGTAGGTCAGCTACTCTTTTGGTTAATGGTGGTTTGTATAAACTCCTCCACGCAGGCTGGACATCAACCGCCAAACCCAGATGACCTCTCCACGGTGTGTCAGCCCGGTCATGGAGTTTGCTCTTATTTAAACATAGCATTTTATAAAAGGCTTTCCCTTTTTCCTCTTTAAAGTCTAAAGTGCAGTGCTTTACATCTAATAAACAACCAACACAGTTCTCAAGACTGGGACGGACACATAAACCAGGGAAGGAATCGTCAGATTGAGGTGTAATCAGCCCAACATGATATTCCTCCAACAGTATGGATTCATGTCCAGACAGGTTGTATTTCCAGTGGTCCAACAGCTGTGTGATGATTCTGACTGATCTCAGACCCAGAACAGCTGCCAAAGCAGCAGCATTGTTTAGTTCTGGTCCAGTGATCTCCACCACATTCCCCAGCGTGAGCACCCGTGCTCTGCAGAACACGTCCGTGATGGCAGAACCTGCCCAGCAGGGGTAATCCAACCGGTCCCCGTACACCACCGGTTCCTGAAGCAGCCAGTGTAGGGAGTCACTTTGCAGCCGTCTCTCCTTAATCAACAGCTTCCACACCGTAAACACGCCACGATAGAAAGGAGGCAAAGCCTGGAAACTCAGATTCCTCACATCCATCAGGAACAGAGAATCCTTTAATCCAAAACCCTTCAAGTTGTTCAGCACCCAGTGGGCCAGAGGTCTCCAGACCAGGTCTTTAGGGCCAACCAGCAGTCTCTGGAGGAACTGCAGCAGGAAAGCAGCGCCCCTGCTGGCCAAATGAACCAGTCCTTGTCCTCCTTGTTCTTTGGGAAGAAACAGAACAGACTGGGGAATCCAGTGCTGCTTATCCCAAAAGAAATTAACCAAAACAGATTGAATCTGTGACAGTGAATTAGCAGGGGGGTCCACACAAGACACAGAGAAGAGGACAGCAGATTGTTAATGACAAGTGTCCTCCCTCTATAGGACATGCTCGGTAAGAGCCACTTACATTTTTTTAAACGGCCTTCTATGTTTTCCAGAGCAGTATCCCAGTTTTTTAGCATCACACATTCCTCTCCCAAAAACACACCCAAATACTTTACCCCTCCTTTCTTCCAGGTGAGCCCTGCTGGGAGAGATAGAGTGCTCTGCAGCTTACACAGTAAGTCTGGTCGACATGAACCACTTCACCCATTACCTCCCGCAGCCGAGAAGCGCGGTCCTTAGACAGGATGTTATAGTCCCCACACAGCAGAGAAACACGTCTCCAGTTCTTTAACTCCTGCAGATCACCTTTCTTCGGCAGCAGGGTAATGACGGCCCTTCTGCAGCTCAGTGGCAGACGTCCTCTGCTCAAGCTGTCCTTCACCAATTACTGGCCAGAGGGTCTTGTAGAAGTCCACAGGCAGCCCGTCGATGCCTGGCGCCTTACCGTTCCCCAGGCTCATCAGAGCAGCATACAGCTCATTCAGGGACAGTTGATCGTCCAGCATGGTGTTGTTGTCAGCACCCACCTGAGGAAGCCCAGCGTAGAAGGATGCAGCTGACTCAGCATCTTCCACATACGCCTCTTTAAATAGATCTTTGTAGAAGGAGGTGGCAAATCTCCTGATCTCAGGGGTTCCTGTGATTGTGTCTCCATCTTCCGAGCGTAGAGAATGAATGATCTTTCTCTGGCCATTCTTCCGCTCCAGACCGAAGAAGAACTGCGAGGGAGCGTCCATCTGGGAAGCGTTCATGAAGCGTGAGCGGACCAGAGCCCCCTGTGCTGTGATGCCCAACAGGTTGGCTAAAGCAGCCTTCTTGACTCTAAGAGCTTCAACATGCCCTTGATTTCCTGTGGAATCCACCAAACTCTGTAATTCCACTACTTCAGTCTCCAGGTCTTGAAGAGACCTGGTAATGTGCTTGGTGACATTGCGAGTATATTGCTGACATAAGAGTTTCACCTGAACCTTTCCAACATCCCACCACTGCTGCAGCGATGGGAAACTGGCCTTAAGACTCTGGTGTGTACCCCACACACACTTAAAAACCTCTTTAAAAGAATTATCATTTAAAAGTCCAGTATTAAAGTGCCAATATGCGCTGTGCAGTTTTACATTCTGAATATTAACGGAGCACTGGACAAGACAATGGTCTGTAAAACCAACAGGAGAGATCACACACGTTTTAAACACACTAAAATGGTGCTTAAAACAATAGAAGTGATCCAGCCTGGCCAAAGACAAGATGTTATCTCTGAATGACTCCAGGTGTACTGCCTGTCGCTGATGTTAAAGCCTCTCCACACATCCTTCAGCTCCCAGCTCTCCATCAGACGCCTGAGTCTGGCCCAGGAAGCAGGATGAGGCTCCAGGTGATTACGGTCTACACTGGGATTCTCTGTGCAGTTAAAATCACCTCCCAAAAACACAAAGTCATCAGTACAATCCTGAATGACATCACACAAAAGGTTTAAGAAAGTCATTGGCTCAATGGCTGAAACTGGAGCATACACATTTACAAAAATAAGTTTAACATTATCATAATTTTTACCACTGTTAGAGGCTTTATGGCTGAGAATCACTGTGAGTCTCCTGCACAAAAATAACAAGAGTTTTTAACTCCATCAGTTTAAACAGAGAAGCTCTTTTTACATCACTTCTCGCTCCACTAATGTTTAGGGATCCAATTTTTAAATCCGCCATTAAAGAGAAAAGATCAAAAACAAAAACACATAGAGTATGTGGAGAAAAATATTTAATAAACCTCTTGGATAGTGAACCCTTCGCTATCCTTCCTCAGCCACAGACCTGATGAACCCTCTCAGGTCTGGGAACAACTGCTTCCTCTTAACCGCCTGGAGCCCCTTACTGTCCTGCAGGAACTTCTTGATCTTATCCAGAGGATAAAGAGTTAACTCCTCTATTTGGGATGATGTCCAGAATCCTCCTCCTCCTACTCATCATCATCATCATCATCATCATCATCATCATCATCATCATCATCATCATCATCATCATCATCATCATCATCACACAGATCCTCTAGCAGCTTTTTAGCTTTAGCATCATTCTGCTCTTTGTTAGAGCTGCTTCTTCTCTTGCTGGATCTTGTAGTTACATCCATCTGTTCAGACAGAGTTTCAGCCAGAACATCATCAACCTCATTAATATCATTCTGACTGCAGCTGGCTGTATCTGTCTTGCCTTTCTTTTCCCCTGTCTGTTTGTTATTTTCCGCTTTCTCATTAGACTGGCCATTTCCTTCATTAACAGTTTTATTTCCACACTCATGTTGTACAACACCTTTCTCCTTTTCCTGTGTGTCTATCTCTGTTACCTGTGCATTTTCTGCACACGGTTGCGCACCTGCCGAGTCTGATTCAGCCGCAGGTGGTCTGAGCCCCTGGGAGGCTGCTCTGCGGCCCGGTCGGCCGAACCGCCCGACCCAGCAGGACCGGGGGCCAGCCGGCGCGGACAGGAACCGACCAAATGACCCTCCTCCCCGCATCCAAAACACTTCATGGTATCAGAAGTCGCAAAAACAACTTAACTGAAGCCTTCAACTTTAAAACTGAACATTAAATTTAACTCAGCCGTGTTGTCCTTCAAAATCATGAAGGCCTGTCTTCTGTGACACACTACGTGCTTGAGTTTCGGTGACTTGCACCCGAGCAGAACCATTTTAATATCAGCTGGCTGTACCGTGACAGCTCTTTGGCCAAATCCTCATTTTTAATAAACGGAGGTGCGTTTGAAATCGTGATTCTTTTAGCTGGGCTCACCAGCGGGAGAACCGGGGTGAAGGTATCACGAATCACCACTCCTTTCTCCACCACAGTCTCAACCTTCACCACATCATCCAGGAAAATAACCACGGCCTTGTTCATATGAGAGGCAGACTTCACGCTGTCAAACCCGACCACCCCCCCGACCGCATAGCTGGCCTCCTCCACTGAGCAGCCCACATGCGGGGAAATCCTCACCGCATGTCGGCGTGTCAGCTTCTCCAGCACCGCATGGCCGCCAACCACGGGCATGATGCCCGGCTAACAACCAAACTACCGAACAAAACCCTCCACCAACTAATAACTAATAACTACACAACAAAATACACACAGACACAACACCAAATACACAGAAACACTAAGATAGAGACTCACACGCTCCGTAAACTCACTCAGCACTCACAGAGAGAGAGAGAGGGAGAGAGAGAGAGAGACAGAGAAAGAGAGAGAGAGAGAGAGAGAGAGACAGACAGAGAAAGAGAGAGAGAGAGAGAGAGGGAGAGAGAGAGAGAGACAGAGAGAGAGAGAGAGAGAGACAGACAGAGAAAGAGACAGAGAGAGAGAGAGGGAGAGAGAGAGAGAAACAGACAGAGAAAGAGAGAGAGAGAGAGAGAGAGAGAGAGAGGGAGACAGAGAAAGAGACAGAGAGAGAGAGAGACAGAGAGAGAGAGAGAGAGAGAGAGAGAGAGAGAGAGAGAGAGAGGGAGAGAGAGGGAGACAGAGAAAGAGAGAGAGAGAGAGAGAGAGAGAGGGAGAGAGAGGGAGACAGAGAAAGAGACAGACAGAGAAAGAGACAGACAGAGAAAGAGAGAGAGAGAGATCTTTCACCTAAAGTCGTCCGTCCAGTCGAGAGAAGGTTTTACATTTATTCTTTACTGTTTAGATCCATCAGATCCATCGGTCCAAAGCGGGCTGGTAATTGAAAAGCAACAACGGCGTCAAAATTGACAAAAAACGGACAAAAAAATCCTTTAAAAAACTACGAAAAATGGCGAATAAAATGGCCAAAATGCCTGGTGCCCACCACACACAGACACACACACACACACACACACACACACACACACACACACACACACACACACACACACACACACACAGAAAAAATGACAAAAACTTGAACAAAAAAGTGACTAAATGTTGAAAAAGCGACACAAATGTCCAGAAAAGTGAAATCAGAGTTACCTAAATGTCTGGGCAGGTGGAACATGGCGTCTAAAAGGTGTGTTGTGTGTTGTGTTGTGCTCCAGGTTCTGAGGAACCTGCGCAGCGTCATCAGCCTGACCTTCCTGCTGGGGATGACGTGGGGCTTCGCTCTGTTCGCCTGGGGGCCTGTCAACCTGGCCTTCATGTACCTGTTCTCCATCTTCAACTCCCTGCAGGGTAACCACACACGTATTACATCTCATTATTATTGTCCAGCTCAGATTAAGTGTCTGACAACATTATGGAAAGGATTTCTAAGGAGGTCGTCCTTTTTTTAGACATAAAAACATCCACGAAATTGCGTTCACTAAACCCACCAGACTCCATGTTAATAATCAGTAATTTTAGGATCGTAAAACACACGTCATTCAAAGTCAACAGAAACAAAATAAAACTATAAAAAGCCGTTTTGGGTCGTTGACTTTTCCAACCATCACAACTCTAGTTGTGGTTGTTAGTTACAAATTTACATGTGAAAATATGTTGGCTCTATACACACTAAAAGTAGTGTTTTGTTAAATGGAGTCTGGTGGGTTCAGAGCTAGTGACCTCAGAGCTGTTTCTGGTTAAACAGAAAGGTCTTAGAGAGGGTTTAAAGGTCTATCTCTGTAGGGATCCTTTCATAATGTTATCAGACACTTAGAATAATAATCTGAGTCTGTCAGCAGCAAAATGAGCACTCTTGTGAAGTAAATACAAGCTGCACAATCACCCTATTAACTTCCATCGTAGCTTGTTTCTCTGCTGCCGACTGCAGCGATCTCTCTTAATACTGGACTAATGTCAGAGATTGATGTTCCCCTCAGTCACTTAGACACAAACACATAGGAACATAGAGTTGAAAAAAACGGTAGTTACTGTTTAAGGTAACCACACACTTATTCATTCACTTAATCAGACACAGAAAGTTTATTTTAAAGTGTTCACTGACTCCACATCAGACATTCATACAACCACCAATTAAATAACTGAAATGTTCCTATCCTTGAACTCATCACTTGTCCTGGAGAATCCAGAGTACAAAGTGCTCTCTGACATTGTGTCTGATGATTGAGGTATATGATACAGCCAGGTTTTTACCATGCGACCAATCACAACGCCTGTTCTAGAGTCCGAACTCAAGAGTACTACAGCACTGCCTCAAACCACTCCCAGTGACCGCACCAGAGGCTCCTGACACGGTGGACGTCCTGGCCCGGTCCTGCCGGTGGTACTGGAGGAGTTTGTTGTAAAAGGGACAAAACGACAGAAATATTTTGAGAATGTAAAAGTCAAAGTGATTTTCTTTCATTCTTTTCTTTCTCCAGGTCTGTTCATATTTATCTTCCACTGTGCGTTGAAAGAAAACGTCCAGAAGCAGTGGAGGAGATACCTCTGCTGTGGCCGATTCAGACTGTCTGACAACTCAGGTAACTGTCTGTCTGTCTGTCTGTCTGTCTGTCTGTCTCTCTGTCTGTCTGTCTGTCTGTCTGTCTGTCTGTCTCTCTGTCTGTCTGTCTCTCTGTCTGTCTCTCTGTGTCTGTCTGTCTGTCTGTCTGTCTGTCTGTCTGTCTGTCTGTCTGTCTGTCTGTCTGTCTGTCTGTCTGTCTGTCTGTCTGTCTGTCTGTCTGTCTGTCTGTCTGTCTGTCTCTCTGTCTGTCTGTCTGTCTATCTCAGGTAGAGAACATTAAAGTCTCTTCAGAACTCCTGCCAGTTTCCCACTGCAGCAGAAAAGGAACTTTATTAAAATGTAATACCTTAGTGAGCTTGGCTTTGTAGCTCATAAAAAAAAGATAAAACCAAAGAGCAGGAATCCATCCTGGTCTTTTGTTTCATGACAAGGCATTAGGCCATAAATTCCTCGTAGGAAGCAGTTCATGTTCACACATATTTAACGTCTTCATGTTTATGCATGTAGTCGTGCATGCAGAACTCTTATTGAATCGACCATACAGCGGACTAAATGACGTCCTTCTCCTCCGAGCTACAGGATCAAATGTTTAATGAAATATGCTGGCTCTATATACGCTAAAAGTCCTGATTATTTACATGGAGTCTGGCTCTATATACGCTAAAAGTCCTGATTATTTACATGGAGTCTGGCTCTATATACGCTAAAAGTCCTGATTATTTACATGGAGTCTGGCTCTATATACGCTAAAAGTAGTGATTATTTACATGGAGTCTGGCTCTATACACGCTAAAAGTAGTGATTATTTACATGGAGTCTGGCTCTATATACGCTAAAAGTCCTGATTATTTACATGGAGTCTGGCTCTATATACGCTAAAAGTCCTGATTATTTACATGGAGTCTGGCTCTATACACGCTAAAAGTAGTGATTATTTACATGGAGTCTGGCTCTATACACGCTAAAAGTAGTGATTATTTACATGGAGTCTGGCTCTATACACACTAAAAGTAGTGATTATTTACATGGAGTCTGGCTCTATACATGCTAAAAGTCCTGATTATTTACATGGAGTCTGGCTCTATACACACTAAAAGTAGTGATTATTTACATGGAGTCTGGCTCTATACACACTAAAAGTAGTGATTATTTACATGGAGTCTGGCTCTATACACGCTAAAAGTCCTGATTATTTACATGGAGTCTGGCTCTATACACGCTATAAGTCCTGATTATTTACATGGAGTCTGGCTCTATACACGCTAAAAGTAGTGATTATTTACATGGAGTCTGGCTCTATACACGCTAAAAGTCCTGATTATTTACATGGAGTCTGGCTCTATACACGCTAAAAGTCCTGATTATTTACATGGAGTCTGGTGTAGTTTAGTGATGGTGATTTCGTGGCTGTTTCATGTTAAACTAAAAGGATCTTACTCTTTAACTAAAAGCTCTATCTCTGTAGGGATCCTTTCATAATGTTGTCAGACACTTAGAATAATAATCTGAGTCTGTCAGCGGTTTCTGTGCTGCAGACTGGAGTAAGAGTGTAATGGTGGTTGTGTGTCTGTGTGCTGCAGACTGGAGTAATAGTGCATTCTTTTTGCCTCCGAACTTGTATTTTACGAGCTCAAAGTCGTAAACACCCCCCTGACCTCGGATTTCCGAGCTCGTAACTCGTACAACCACCGAGTACCCCGAGCTAAAAATCCAACATGGCTGCTCCGTGCATCGACAGAAAGCTGTAGTAACATAGTTATAACATACAGTTATAAGCACTTCTGTGTTATTTGTGTCACACTAAATCAGTCGTACACGCAGCGCTGTCTTCTGTCTGTGTTGTCACGCAGTTTGTATGCACAAAAAACAGCGTATATGTTATAAACTGGCATTGCTTACAAAGGCTAACCTGGCTAGAGCTAATGAAAACAATGAAAATCAGACTTGACAAAGAACGCATTTAACCGGTGTGTGACGTCATTCCCAGTTCCGACCTCTGACTTCTGAGGCAAAAAGAGCGCACCATAAGAGTGTAATGGTGGTTGTGTGTCTGTGTGCTGCAGACTGGAGTAAGACGGCCACCAACAACACGAAGAAGGTGAGCTCCGACAACCTGGGGAAGTCTCTGTCCTCCAGCTCGTTCGGCTCCAGCTCGGCTAACTGGACGTCCAAAGCTAAAGCTACGCTCAACCCGTTCACCAAGCGCCACAGCAACACAGGTGAGACACACACACACACCAGCCAGAGTAAATGAACCACAACGCAGAGGAACGGGTTGTTTCTAAAGGACAATGAGAGAGGGATACAAACGTGAAACTTGTTTGTAGTCGAATTTCTCGGCAGCAGTTTGACTTTTTGAGACAACACTGACTATGTCTACATGCACAAAATATTTAGTTTTTTTGCCCTTATTCCGAAAAAGACAATATTCTGACTAATCTGTGCCATGGCTAATGAAAGTTAATATTCCCGTTTACATGCAGCTGTGCAAAACACAGCGTCCCTCTTTCATTACTTCAAACCAGCTTCTAGAAAAGGTCACCTCATATCCGAAAACCTGTTGATATCCCAGTCTTTGATCATGGTTTCTCCTTCTTATCTTTTGACCGTGTTACGTCTTGTAGTACTAGGGGTATCAGGACATAAACCAGATGTAATTGGTATTTTGAAAGGACATTTATTTAGAACAAGGCAAAGAGGACTCACAATAGAAAATGGGCCAATGGGAAATCAACAAAGGAATATAACAAAAGGAGATCCTCAAAAGGAAGATTAGACTACTACTAAAGCTACAGGAAAACAAAAGGATAAACCAAAATCCTCTCTATCTAAAATACTAAACAAAAACACAATGTGCACAGCACCCCTGAACCTAGAGTAACTAGACAAAACAAAACTGCTGAGTGCAAGAGCGATGTCAGTTTTGGAGCTCAAACCCTGGCCCACTTCCTCACACACACTCACACACACACACACACACACACACACACACACACACACACACACACACACACACACACACACACACACACACACACACACACACACACACACACACACACACACACACACAACATCTGTCAAGACTAGGCAGCACCCGCTACACAACAGCTTCTGAGGCATGTGGGACCGAGGCAAGCTAATCAGGTCTGACAGCTGCCTTGAACTGCAAGTCAAACAGGCTATTTGAGCAGGAGGTGGACTTCACTGGAGCTCCTCGATTGGGGCAGTGGTGTGGCATGCCGCACCAATCAGCGTCACCATCACAGCAAACCCCAGGAACTATAGGCGGGACTTCCCTTAGCCAACCAATCCGCAACATGGAATGGCACAGCCTGCTCCACATCTCAGATAAAACACAATCACAGTTAAATACACACGAGGGTACCAGCGGTAGCCGTAACCCCCCCACCCCCATAAACACAAACTCTACGTTTGTGTAACACCCAAATCAAATACAACAGCTGTTACTGTAACCTGGACAAAGCATCAGCCAATACATTCTCTGAACCTCTCTTGTGGCAGACATCTAAGTTGTAGTCCTGTACAATCAGCGGGCAACGCATCAAGTGCTGATTGTGGTTGTACATACGGGAGAGAAAGACCTGGGGGTTAAGATCAGTATCTCTACCGCAGCCCTGCAACCGACGACTGGTTGGTTTGTGTACAGTAACCATGGCAACGCACAGAGCTGACCGTAAGCCGTAAACAGGCGAGTGACTGTAAACTCTCCCAAACTGCAGTAAAAACCCTGAGACGCAGATTCTGAATGAGCTGTACATATGTCCAAAGAATGCTTCTAACAGCTGAATATCTCCGTCAGACACCTCCTACCAAGAGCCTGGGTCTGCCCAGGTTTCTGCCTTCTCGCCACTCTCACACTAAATGCTTGCTCTTGAGGGAATTACTAGAATTGTTGGGTCTTTGTAAATTATAGAGTGTGGGCTAGACCTACTCTATCTGTAAAGTGTCTCGAGATGATTTGATACTATAAATAAAATTTAATTAAATTGAATAATACAGATATATCACACGTCTCAATCTGACAACGCTAAATGCGGAAAAAGGACTTATTCTGAATATCCAAATGGAATAACCTGTTTACATGACCTGTATCAAATTCAGAATATTGTCATATTCGGAATAAGAAGAATATTAGTGTGCATATAAGGATACCTTTACAATGAATTAACTTTATGGAATGGATCTGACCAGTCAGCTGTGATTCCTGTTCATCTTTATTATGACATTATTTCAGGTTTGGTTCTGTGATATCTTCTGCCGTGTTGATGTTCATGTGTGTACCTCTGTGTTTGGTGTGTAGAAAGCTCTTCCAACCAATAGCAAGAGCGGAGGACCGACGGAGGTAAAAGCTGAAGCTGACTGGCTGATTGACTTCCTTGCTTTCAGCGTCATGTGATACGCTCTGTGTTTCCCAAAATGGTCTAGGGTCAAAGTGGATCTGGAAGTTCAAATTCAACATTTGTGTTTCATTTTAATTCAGAAGAAAAAAAAGAAAAAAAAACAAGTTAAAAAAAATTGAGGACTTTGCTGGCAGACGTTTTGGGAAAGCAGCCACTGTGTTGTGATTGGCTGTGATGTCACACATGTTCACGCCTCAGCCTGGGACGCTCTGTGTGGGAGGAGGTCCGCTTGCACCCATTTACACGCGACTAAAACACACTAAACTCCCCCCACTCGGAGCGCCCCAGGGTGCAAAAAACAAGCACGCCGTGACAGACTGCATCCACGTACGGAAGCAAACAAGTTTCAAAAAGTATTTGAATTTTAAGAGCAACCGAACACTTTATATTGAAATATTTTACTTTGAAAACCCTTTATAAACATACACTCTAACAAATAAATCAGTAAAATAACTGATGTGTAGCTACATTTAAACTACATAACATTTTCTGTTTGATCTATTATATAAATTCTCTAATATAAAGTTGCTCAGTTAGTAAACTATATAAAAAATATTACAAAATCTAGTTGGAGCTAAAATTATGCAATTCGAAATGTAAAATAAAAATACAACCGTGACTCACGTTCTATGGACAATCATACAACAGTTATACACAGATATTTCTTAGAGTGTAAATATAAAATTTCTTGATTTGCAATTTCCAAAGCTGGATTTAAAATGCTCATATTACGCTTTTTGGCTTTTCCTCTTTCCTTTATTTTGTTATATACCTTTTTGTGCACGTTATAGGTTTACAAAGTGAAAAAGACTGGCTAGTAGTCCTTACCTAGCTGCTGTCAGGACACGCCTTCATACTCTGCTTCTGACTGGCTAGTAGTCCTTACCTAGGTACTGTCAGGACACGCCCTCATACTCTGCTTCTGACTGGCTAGTAGTCCTTACCTAGCTACTGTCAGGACACGCCCTCATACTCTGCTTCTGACTGGCTAGTAGTCCTTACCTAGGTACTGTCAGGACACACCCTCATACTCTGCTTCTGACTGGCTAGTAGTCCTTACCTAGGTACTGTCAGGACACGCCCTCATACTCTGCTTCTGACTGGCTAGTAGTCCTTACCTAGCTGCTGTCAGGACACGCCTTCATACTCTGCTTCTGACTGGCTAGTAGTCCTTACCTAGGTACTGTCAGGACACGCCCTCATACTCTGCTTCTGACTGGCTAGTAGTCCTTACCTAGGTACTGTCAGGACACACCCTCATACTCTGCTTCTGACTGGCTAGTAGTCCTTACCTAGGTACTGTCAGGACACGCCCTCATACTCTGCTTCTGACTGGCTAGTAGTCCTTACCTAGGTACTGTCAGGACACGCCCTCATACTCTGCTTCTGACTGGCTAGTAGTCCTTACCTAGGTACTGTCAGGACACACCCTCATACTCTGCTTCTGACTGGCTAGTAGTCCTTACCTAGGTACTGTCAGGACACACCCTCATACTCTGCAACTGACTGGCTAGTAGTCCTTACCTAGGTACTGTCAGGACACGCCCTCATACTCTGCTTCTGACTGGCTAGTAGTCCTTACCTAGGTACTGTCAGGACACGCCCTCATACTCTGCTTCTGACTGGCTAGTAGTCCTTACCTAGGTACTGTCAGGACACGCCCTCATACTCTGCTTCTGACTGGCTAGCAGTCCTTACCTAGGTACTGTCAGGACACGCCCTCATACTCTGCTTCTGACTGGCTAGTAGTCCTTACCTAGGTACTGTCAGGACACGCCCTCATACTCTGCTTCTGACTGGCTAGTAGTCCTTACCTAGGTACTGTCAGGACACACCCTCATACTCTGCTTCTGACTGGCTAGTAGTCCTTACCTAGGTACTGTCAGGACACGCCCTCATACTCTGCTTCTGACTGGCTAGTAGTCCTTACCTAGGTACTGTCAGGACACGCCCTCATACTCTGCTTCTGACTGGCTAGTAGTCAATCAAGTAATTTCATATTTTGCCTTCAGAGATGTAAATTCAGATGGTTTTCAAAGTAAACTATTTTAATATTAAAATATTCAGTGGCTGTTAAAATTCAAATGGTTATGTCTCTCGTTTGCTTCCATACACACGCTAACATCTGTCCCGTTTAGCTTTGACTCGCAGAGTAACAACAGGCTAACGCTGTGGTTCCCATCACAGTCTGTAACTGACGGAATAATTTGAGTTTGCTTATTAAAATTAACACCAAATGTTGAGGAGGGTAAACCAACATGAAGTCAAGCTGTCGCTGTGTTCTGGAGCCAACATGTTGCTCAAACATCTGTTCTCTAACTCTGAGGTTTTCAAAGCGGGGGCCTCAGCAGATTGGAAGGGAACATTAAAAGAAATTGTTTTTATGATGGATTTTATTTTGACGGAGCTGGGGACCCTTTTGTAATCACTAAGATTCCTATTCTTACGATTTTTCTGGAAGTAAAAGTGAATCTGCAGCCTAAACCATACAAGTTACGTAAGTGAAACGTTCAGGGATGGTAGAGAGTGTGACGCGTACCTTGGAAAGGAAAGATGACACATATCCACCAGCAGGGGGCGCTTTAAAAATAAGAAAGGGTTTTGCCCCATAACTCCCAAACGGTACATTGTACCAAATCATTTCTAATATAGGAAGAAGTTCCACTCCCTCGTTACTTCCGGGTTCTGAGTTCCACTAGATGGCGCTCACAGGCCAGTGCAGAATGAATGGGACTCTATGGAGCTATAACCCCTAAATATCCACTTTTCTCAGGATATAGTTTTTTGTCTAGTAATTTGAATGTTGCATTCGAAAGGGGAGGCAAAGAAAATACACACTGCTGGATGTTAGATTTTTTAAAGTCGCTTTTTTGATTTAAAAAGCCTTTTAAAATGTCAATGACATCATACATATACGGCCATAGATACTGCTTTACGACGAGCTCTGAGTCGCTTCCTTTTCTCTCTCGAGGCATCGACAACACAGCTGACAGGTTAGACTCTCCCTGTCAATACTAGAAAGAGGTTTGCTAATGTAAAAAACGACCACGCCGAAATATTCACTCTGACATTCTGGCTCCACTTCGGATGCCGTCAAGCGGGATCTCCGATTGTAATCAGTCCTTCACTGACCAATCAGCATTCATTAGCAGAATGCTAGCGTGGTACGGGCAACAACGACTCAACCTGTAACAAATCGAAAGGGCATAAGTACTCGTTCATTCAACTTTTGACCTATAATCCATGTTGAACTTGCAAGAACTACAATCAAATCTGAGATTTCTCAACAACAATCAGGCAAAAGAGACAAATTTTGCCGTCTAGCTCCATTCATTTAGCACTGGACCGTGATCACCCCCAGTGGAACTCTGGTGGAACTGCAACCAAAGTCGGTACAATGGGGCTGAATGGGGAGTGGAACGGCTTTCCGTAGACGGGCTTTGATTGTACATTCAATAACATCATATCCACGTGTTCCCTGAATTCAGCTGAATCACGTGGTATAGGCCACGCCCATGTCTTTCCATTTATTTTATCATAGTAAAAATCGTGATTTATCGTAAACCTACTTTTTTTTTATCTCCTCCTAGGCCATGCAACCGATTTGCATGAAACTTGGAACATAGCATCTCCAGACTGACCTGACCAAAATTCATCAAAAGAATTTTGCTACATGAACAAATGCACAAATTACGATCAAACACAATTTTGTAGCTAGCTACCAAACACAAACTTTAGCATATCTCGGCCAAAGTAAATGCTATCAACGCGAAACTTGAGAGTACTGTTGGAAATGCCACCCCGAGGCGAAGATCAGCCATTAGGGGATGCTATAATCAACGTAGAGGTGTTTTGGCTAATAACTCAATGCATCAAAATGGGAAAATTGCAATTTACTACAGACATTGCAGCTCGCGCGTTGCGATATTTCCTGCCATTAGCCTCACCATCATCCCGCTTTGGGTTCCGCTTTTCGCAGGCTTGGCGGGTCGTCGGGGGTGACCTGCGTCGGGGAGGCTTGGACCACGTCATAACTGCTTGTAGTTGTAGTTGTTTTACAGTTGTTCACACTACCTGACCCCCCCCCCCCCCCCCCCATCTACGGGCTACGTATCAAAAGTGACACTGAAATTGCATTTTACATTCAACGTTACATTAGTCACAATAAAAAAAAATTTCACATTTTCTTGAGAAAAGACCCCTAACGATGATAGATGATAGATGGAATTTGGTTTCTGATAAGTTGACATCACTTAGTCGCACATGTTAAGCATTTTGGCTGAGTTACCTGAGTGACAGGGTGATACCTGAGTAACAATGTCAGGAATGACAGAGAGGATCAGCCCTGGTTTATGGCTGGTTGGGGAGATGACTGAATGCTGGGGGGAAAAAGCTTTAGAGAAAAGTGACTCAACGCCTGTTTAAAGGCTAAACGTCACTGGGCGACGGCGCTGTTTTTCAGTACGCAAAGGATGAGGTGTCGGAGCTCTGATGATGTCCAGCGTGAAAAATAGATTTCAGATAACAGGGTGTATATATCAAGTTTTAATGTTAAACATACATGTGGCACATTGAATCCTTAGGATTATTTATAGTATCAAATCATAACAAGAGTTATCTCAAGACACGTTACAGGTAGAGTAGGTTAAGACCACTCTATAATTTATAAAGACCCAACAATTCCAACAATTTCCACAAGCAAACATTTAGTGTGACAGGGCTGAGGAAAAACTTCCTTTTAGGCAGAAACCTATGAAGAATATGATTCATAATAATTATAGCATTTGGTATGATGAACAGTGGCAGTTATAGTAACAATAAAGATAGAAAGATAGACTAGAAATAATAGTTGTAGCTGTTCAGGGCGTTGCGGGGCATAGCAGGGCATTGTGGGGCATAGCAGGTAGTAGTAGAGTCCAAAACCAACAATGAATGCATGCTTTCTTAAATGAAGGCAACACAACTTTATTTATAGCATGCTTAGGCACCAAGGCGATTCAAAGTGCTTTACATAGAACATGAAAGCTGCCAAGATTAAAAGATTTTCTGATTAGTTGTCAACTATCCAATTCATCGCCACCTATTTTCATAATTGATTAACCAGTTTGAGTCATTTGAGTCAAAACTCTGATTCCAGCTTGTTAAATGTGAATATTTTCTGGTTTCTTCTTCATTCCTTCTCTCCATTTCTTTAAGTCTTTTAATTTCACTCTAATAAAAGAAACAAGTAACCGTTACTACAAATATTTAAGTTCTAATAACTTAATGTTTTATGAACTACACAACTACAACTACATTTGACTCTCAGTTCTGCTGACTTATTTGGGTTGAATAGATAAATAAAACCACGTGTTGGACCGATCAAGAGAGCTCCGACACCTAATCCTTTTTCATGCTGAAAACAGTCCAGCGCCCCATGAAGTTTAGCCTTTAAATAGGTGTTCAGTCACTTTAAATTCTTCTCTGAGTCTCTTTTTCCTGAGAAAGCTTTCTGTTATCTTATCAAAAACATGATAAAGACTGTGGCTGATCCTCTCTGTCCTTTCCATAATGTTATCAGACACTTAGAATAATAATCTGAGTCTGTCAGCAGCAACAACAGAACTTTTAGTGCACGCTGACTGACGCTGAACATCAGTCCTGTAGGGTTACATTACAGCACGGTTCACGGCTTCTGGTTACAGCGTTCTCGCTCAATACTGGACCAACTTAAAGATTGTTGTTCACATTAGTCACTTTGACACAAATGCATTGGAAAATATGGTCCATGTTGGAAACAAACAAAGTTACCCTTTAAGGTCTAATATACAATTTCAAGATTCACTGTACAAACTGTCATGTTTGTTTTTCCAATGATGTTGCACCATTCTTAGTAGGAAAGACTTTAAGGTCATACATTATAACATAATACAAAGGTATCATTCATAGGTTAGAGGTATATACTAGAATTAAACTTATCTAAAACAAACTAGAAGGACACTCGGAGAGCGTAGACCTCCCCCATGCCCCATGTTAAAGAAAGTGAAAAAGAAATCCAGCCTGTGACTTCGATCCGCTCTGAATTGTAATGGGTTCTTCCTTTAGCCCATGCTACACCCTTTCACTCCTACAATATAAGTACCCTGGAAATCCAGAGTTCTCGCGAGAGCACAATTAGAATTTGCTCAGCGAGTCACTCTGGCGTTCTAGCTGCACCAATCACATCGGTGTATCTGATATAAGCGGGCCAGAGACGAGCTCAACAGATGACAACAGATTAATCTACCAGTTAGCTCCGCTGGTAGCTAAGAGTTTAATCTACCAGTTAGCTCTGCTGGTAGCTAAGAGTTTAATCTACCAGTTAGCTCTGCTGGTAGCTAAGAGTTTAATCTACCAGTTAGCTCTGCTGGTAGCTAAGCGTACGGGGCTCTGGACACGTCACCCCGTGTATTGTTGTGATTGGTTGTAGTGTTATCCAATTGCGTGCAGTGAGATTTTCAAATGGATGCTTGGTGCCGCCCCTCGAGTTGGGCCATTTTCATTACTCAATGCCAGACCCTTAATCTTTCAGGTTTGGGTCTGGATTTCCAGGCTACCCCTTCACCAAGTTTGATTAAAATCAGCCCATAAGTTTTATCCTGCTGACAGACAACAAACCAACAAACAAACCGAAATGAAAACATAACAAATGTAGAGTTACATTTTCGTGACTCTGAAGTTACCAAAAGTCCCTTTTACAGGATTTTGTAAAATATTTGGCAGCAGAAAACATAATTTCCAGTCATAGTATATCTCTGTGTGTGTACCACCCCGTGTTTCAGATCCGTTTCATAATGCTTTGGGTTGTTCTTTAACCCATGCTTCACCCTTTCACCAAGTTTCATTAAAAGCAACCTTTACTTCTTTAAACATTATTGGTATTATTCAACGTGTCAATGACATTCATACTAATTAAACCCATTCCGCCCTTTTCAACTATTCTCGATACTTCCTCTACTTCTTACACATTCAATCCTGTGTAGCGTCAGCCTTTTAACAGCATTCACACACATTCTGTAGTTTCTTCTGCAATCCTGCTAACAGACAGACAAATCAACAAACCCAAATTAAAACCTAATAAATTGGGGTCTTTGAAGTTACCAAAAGTTGATTTTAACATTTGGAAGCAGAACACTTTATTATTATGAGTCATATCTCCACTGAGTGCAGGATTCTTTCTCCTCTGTCTGAGGTTGTTTTTGCGCTCAGCGTCAGTCTCTCATCATATAGTTTCCAGATGTTTGAGTTCAGAGAATCCCTTCCCTTAAAAAAAACATGTAATTCATGACCAGAGGTTGACCTGATGTTTGCAGAGGTCTTCACGGAGACAACGGGTTTAACCCTGACTCCCCCTCGCCCTCAGTTTCAAACATCTCTGTCCTAAACTGTCATATTATATCTCCACTGAGTGCAGGATTCTGTCTCCTCTCTCTGAGGTTGTTTCTGCGCTCAGCGTCAGTCTCTCATCATATAGTTTCCAGATGTTTGAGATGCACCTTGAGTGTTTTTCGAGGGAAATATCAGGATATGTGTGTCAGACGGGATACATACAAGGAAACAAACACCTCAGCGTGAAATCATAGGGCATTTCAAAAGTCAAAACGGCCTGACGGGACCAGCTGTAAGGAGTCAGGGGGCTTAATCAATTATGCAGGAATCAGGGGAGTCGTGCCTGTGGCCCACGCCAGCAAAAAACTATCCTTTGGTCCCGTAGTTTGACGTTGCACAGAGACGGGGAATCATGGCCCCGTGTTGAGCAGCGCAACACGACTTCCTTATTTTGTTTCGTTAGGCACCGATAGCAAGGAATGACAAAGAGCAGTGATGGAGCTTCTTTTCCATGCCAAGGCAGACTTTGGCTGAACGGTTGAACTAAAATATATCCTGGCTCGCAAAGTCACACTTAACTTTGTGATGGTACCAGAGGGCCAGCACGCAGACAGTATGTGCTTTATTTGGCCCATATTCTATAAGTTTTGCTCGATTGCTTTGGCTCAGTCTCCGTAAGAAAGTCCCAAGGTGTAAGCCTCTGAATGCTGCTGGTGTTTGTCCAGATCCCATTGAAAAAACTTGATTAAAATGACATCATAAATCCACTGTTGGATGACAACAAGTAGACACTGATCATAAAACCAGGGCAACAAGTCGTCCAAACAATACGACGATATCAGTAGTTTGTTCCTCTCCTCTAATACGACCCACAGAAGGTAACGATCGCCGTTTTAAACTAGGAATGCACCAAATCCAGGATTCGGATTCGGCCAAATATTGGGCTTTTTCACGGAGTTGGATTTTTGACGAACTTAGAATTTTTTTTCCCCGAACCAAACCCTACGCTTGCACTACACGCGCCACACTGGTCGACGTAATGGTGGCGCCGTTGATTACGGGAAGGTGTTTCTGTAGGTGGAACGTTCAATGCAGTCGGCTGTGAGAAAGTGAAAATGGTACTGGTGAGCAGAACAAGTGTTGTTTGGCAGAACTTTCAGTCAAAAGAAGGCCGTTCAAGTCACGCTACATGTTCAATCTGCAACGCCAATTTGTCTCGTGGTGGCGAGGAGCCTAAACAACACACAACATGGCCGCCGTTACAACATCTGGTATGAAACATCTGAAAGAACACGAGTTGTGCATGAAGGAATCTCCAGACAGCAGCCAGAATGCAGCAACTTCAGGTACGGCAAAGGAAGGACAGTCACTGGTTACTTCATTAATGTGTTACTGTGGTAATGGACTGAGGACGGGAGGACGACTCAGCAGAATCTTAACCAGTGGACTCGGTATTCGGCCGAACCCCAAAAGTCTGGATTCGGTGCATCCCTACTTTAAACCTGTGGTTAACGTTGTGAAACGGTCCCAGTTTGGTGGTTTAGACACCAAAACTACTGAGTTAAGTTGATAAAAAGATGGAGGTTTCCGATAAAATCAGATGTTTCTTCACTTCTGGTTACGCATGTGAAGCTGAACGTGACGTAGCTCTGTAAACTCGTTTACTTTTATTTCTGTGTGTCTGTAAGATTATTTTTGGGGGGCATTTTAGGTCTTTATTTGACAGAACAGCTGAAAGGTGAATGATATGCAGCAAAGGGCCTCGGGTCGGAATCAAACTCCTAGGTTCTTCTGCGGTAATTGACCCCCCCCCCCCCTCAAACCTGCCTCCTTACTAGGACATTTGGCACGCTTATACTTCCTCACCTTACTTCCTGCTTTGCTCCCGTCGAAACTACTACGGCCACTAGAGGGCGCCGCCATTAGAAACCTAAATATACAGTAGGTCGTAATTGTTGCTTGAACAAATTGCTGAATGTAATTGCTGCTTGAGTGTTTTTCAAGGGAGGACAGTCTCACCAGTGATACTCAACTTGCTTTGCCCAGTCGGACTGGCATTTTTGCAAAAATGACAGGAGTTTAAAAAACAAACATCAAACGGTTCAATCAATTTATTTATTCGTCACCTTAAAGCGTAACTCTCGCCAAAATGCAACCTAGGGTCTTTTTGTGAACATACCAGAGTCAAACTTTAGTTTAAAAGCATATTTAGGACGGAAGCGCCACTTTTAAGATTGACCGTATTCTTGTTTTTGGGTCAAATGTCCTTTTGAATGGGAGAGCTAGGGGCACTTTTATGCTAGCCTCAAAATATCTATTTTTAACCACTAAGAAGACTCGACACAACATGAGACTTTGCTCCAAGTATCTCCAGGAGCTCTACACATTAACTCAGCATTGAGAACATTGGTTGTGGACCCAGAGTTTACTAAAAAGAAAGGTTTTAACAACACACTATAGCTGTTGGTTTTTCCGAAAATGAAAATACAGTAAATCTTAATAGTGGCGCTTCCATCTTAATTATGCTTTTAAATGAAAGTTTGACTGGTATATTCACAAAAAAACCCTAGGTTGCATTTTGGCGAGAGTTAAGCTTTAAATACACAATGTAATAATATTACATTGTACAAATCATCTGCTACACGATTTGTGTTGATTGGTTTAAGATGTTGTACAATACTTTTTCACCCTTTCTGCCAGTAATGCCAGATGTCCTTATTCAAACAGGGCGCAGAATACTCTTCAGACAAAGCAAACCAATTATAGTGAATCTGTTTTGTAATATATCCGTTCAGCTGTTTGATATTTTCATTGGCGGCCCCTGACAGAACAAGCTTTATTCCTCGCTGCGTGCTAAGTATGTACCACCCATCTTTCCATGTGCTTCCCATCCTGTTCTCTGAAGTTTACCCAAAACATATCTCCAGTTAAACCTGTGGCGTTAGCTGAGAGCGTCCCACGATCCAAATAACATTGCAGCGTAATAATATCCAAACTATTCAAAGTTGTCTTTCTAGATCAGGTATGCACACATTGTGCAAAGTGATCTCTGGATTATGTGGATAATCCAATCAAAATATGCCTTTCTGAATCAGGTTGCTTGTTGTGAGGCCTTGCTGGATGACCCAGCATGGCTTCACTTGGCCTGGTTGTTTTATACGTTGGCTCTAAAACACTTGGGGCCCTGGGAGGGAAGACCGCCAACACAACCAACCTCATTTAGAAGAAGAAGAAACGCCAAACCACACAACCAGATTGCCTTGCAAGAGAGCCAGTTATTCTGTTTAAAGTCAGAGGTTAACACTTCACTGTGGTATTCATTGAAACTTGGTGGAAAAATAGGTGACAACTGCTGTAAAAATCATCTCTATTTGGCCGGAAATACCTTCAACAATACCTACAACAGACCCTGGGACGGCTTCCCAAAAGCATCTTAGGGCTAACATGATGTCAGACCTGTCTCAGCATAACCACAACCAAAACTTGATACCATGGTATGTTTTTTTTAAACATGTATTTCTTGAGTTGTTGTACATTTGACAGACAAAAACAGTACAACAAGGCACATAACATAAAACAGAAAAGAGACCAAGGATCAAATGTAGTAGCTGTAGTTCCCACAGTCATGAATCTGTACATCCATTGGTGTATGCTTACACGAAATACATACAACAGTTGTTTATCTCAGCACCGTATAGTACAGATGGCACACTACACTTATTTTATTATTTCGACAAAAAAAAAAACGCGCTCAGTCCAGCTAGTTATCACTCCAACCATCCACATCCATATTTTTATTCTCATGGAAATTGAAGAAAACGCTCCAAATTTTCCAAAATGTGTGTCCGATTTCCATGAGCAAGCAATGCATCGTTTGGCTTCTAAAAAACAAATATTCAGTAGAGATTCAACTCAGAGGTTATAAAGCCATCTGAGTAGAGATTTAATAAGCATAATTTAGGGCTAAGGGGCACCTCCTCGCCGGTGATCTGGCTTGCCAGGTCCAGCACCTTCCTCCAGAATGAGAGTATCTGTGGACACTCCCACATACAATGAAATAAAGTTCCTTTTTGGGCATTACATTTGATGCAGGTATCTAACAGGTTTTGGCTTTTATTCATGCATTTGAAATCAAAGGAGCTACCAGAGATGTGGACTTGGTGACTTGGATGACTTTTGGCATTTTAAGCGTTTAATAGATAGGACAGCTTAGACATGAAGGGGGAGAGAGAGGGGGAGAATGATATGCAGCAAAGAGCCACAGGTCGGAGTCAAACCTGCAGCCGCTGCAGCGAGGCCTGAGCCTCTGTACATGAGGCCCACACTCTACCAGGTGAGCTACCCAGGCACCCATAAATAATATAATCTGATGTTGTCACATTTCTGTAACTATCAAATATGCTACGCAGCGGCAGCAGAGCAAACTCTGAATCATGATTGGACGACTCACAAAGCTCCTCAGTGTGCGATTGTCATGATTGGATGACTGGCTGTCAGTCAAACTCCTCGCTATGGCAACATGTAACATCAAAGACCCCTGATGAAGCCTCATTAGTCGGACCAGACCACCACAATGGCTGCGTCTGTGCCACGAGTCATCATTTTTGGATTAAAAAATTTCACGCAAGATGAGAAAAGTGAACTGCTGAATGCAAGACCTCCTTATAAAAAAAGACTAATTTGGGACTTGACTTACCTTAACTAAGGACTGTACTTGACTTAGGGTCACAGCCATCTTCTAACCGTATACACACTGGGAATTGTATTCTCAGAAGGCAAAGAACTGCTACTTCTGCTACTTGGGCGGAGTGATTTACTCGCAGCACCTGAGAAGCCCCGTGGTGAGGAGCAGAGAGTAACAACGGTGCGTTTCAGGTGTTGCGCTAATCACTCCGCCCAAGTAGCAGTGCTTCTCCTTCTGAGAATCTAGTTCCCAGATTGAATATACGGTTAGAAGATGTCTGTGTGTCATGTGACCTTGTTTTTGTACACGCTGTGACTATACAAATCACAACATGTAAATAGGAACATGTTGGCATTATTTTGTCACTTATTGGGAGCAGTAGGCTAGTTGGAGCCGGTTACCTCCAGGATCTGTGCTAAGCTAGGCTAGATGGAGCCAGTTACCTCTAGGATCTGGTCTAAGCTAGGCTAGCGGTGGGTGCATCAGACAGAGTAAGGACACGCACGGAGATAAGAAGGGTATGTATGGACTTATCTAACTCTGGGGGATACGGGGAATAAGACAAAGTCCCAATAAGTCGCAGTGTTCCTTTAAGAGGAACTGTGTTTTAACCCAAACCAAAGATTCACTTGAGGAAGGTCTGTGTGACCAAAACGTTGTGAAGTAAAGTATTTGCATGCGTAATGGGCAGTGTGCGGGACTTCTTCAACAAGTTTTAACCCAAACCACAAACTTTTTGTCTGTAACGGTTGTAAAACAAACATGACTTTACGGTGTTCTGTACCCG
This sequence comes from Gymnocephalus cernua, assembly GCA_023631565.1. Taxonomy (NCBI): domain Eukaryota; kingdom Metazoa; phylum Chordata; class Actinopteri; order Perciformes; family Percidae; genus Gymnocephalus; species Gymnocephalus cernua. Next base: position 32,826,899 of record CM042440.1, read on the forward strand.
GCTCACAGTCACCTTTTCTCTGCTAAACTTAACTCTAAAGACTGCTAAACTTAACTATCATGAGACCGCTCGTCCCTTGAACGGCGGTCGCCATGAACTTTGTAGGATATTATATGAACCTGTTTAGGAGAATGCGTTCGCGTCATGAGACCTCCGTATGGGATTGAAAACAGTTGGGAGTTTCATATCTGTGTAAAACAGATGTCTACGTAATTCAAACTTGAACCCTGTTTGGATGTTTTCACAAAACAGACCTTTGAAGACGGATACGTTTGGCTCGAAGCCATGAATGTTCTACGTTAGATTGTTTAGTTAACGGGTGGCGCCAGATATTATTATTGCACATCACTATCCACGTATATATAGGATGGATGTAGATTCATACTTTTATTTTGTCTTCACACATTCCTCTCCTTGCTTTGCTTTCAGTCTCTTGAAGGGTTGATTTAAACTGTGCTGTTGATATAATAATATTTTTTATTTATAGAGCACTTTTCAAACTCCACGTTACAAATTGCTTCACAAAACCATCAAAAGGTACAGGCATAACAACATCAGGGTTTTAAAACAACAAATCAAACTATTTGGTAAATAACTCAACTGTAGGTAAGAAAAGATGGGGTCAGCCCAATGGTCCCACATTTCTAAGAATTTAGAATTTGTTCACACAGGCCTATGTTCCCACAGCCCTATGTTCCTACAGCTCTATGTTCCCACAGCTCTATGTTCCCACAGCTCTATGTTCCCACAGCTCTATGTTCCCACAGCCCTATGTTCAGACAGCTCTATGTTCCCACAGCCCTATGTTCCCACAGCCCTATGTTCCTACAGCTCTATGTTCCCACAGCTCTATGTTCCCACAGCTCTATGTTCCCACAGCTCTATGTTCCCACAGCCCTATGTTCCCACAGCTCTATGTTCCCACAGCCCTATGTTCCCACAGCCCTATGTTCCTACAGCCCTATGTTCCTACAGCCCTATGTTCCTACAGCTCTGTTCCCACAGCTCTATGTTCCCACAGCCCTATGTTCCCACAGCCCTATGTTCCCACAGCCCTATGTTCATACAGCCCTATGTTCCTACAGCTCTATGTTCCTACAGCTCTATCCTCCCACAGCCCTATGTTCCTACAGCCCTATGTTCCTACAGCCCTATGTTCCCTCAGCCCTATGTTCCCACAGCCCTATGTTCCCACAGCCCTATGTTCCCACAGCCCTATGTTCATACAGCCCTATGTTCCTACAGCTCTATGTTCCTACAGCTCTATGTTCCCACAGCCCTATGTTCCTACAGCCCTATGTTCCCACAGCCCTATGTTCCCTCAGCCCTATGTTCCCACAGCCCTATGTTCCCTCAGCCCTATGTTCCTACAGTCCTATGTTCCCACAGCCCAGTGTTCCTACAGCCCTATGTTCCCACAGCCCAGTGTTCATACAGCCCTATGTTCCTACAGCCCTATGTTCCTACAGCCCTATGTTCATACAGCCCTATGTTCCTACAGCTCTATGTTCCTACAGCTCTATGTTCCCACAGCCCTATGTTCCTACAGCCCTATGGTCCCACAGCTCTATGTTCCTACAGCCCAATGTCCCCTTAGCCATATGGTCCCACAGCCCTATGTTCCTACAGCCCTATGTTCCCACAGCCCTATGTTCCCACAGCCCTATGTTCCCACAGCCCTATGTTCCCACAGCCCTATGTTCCCACAGCCCTATGTTCATACAGCCCTATGTTCCTACAGCTCTATGTTCCTACAGCTCTATGTTCCCACAGCCCTATGTTCCTACAGCCCTATGTTCCCACAGCCCTATGTTCCCTCAGCCCTGTTCCCACAGCCCTATGTTCCCTCAGCCCTATGTTCCTACAGTCCTATGTTCCCACAGCCCAGTGTTCCTACAGCCCTATGTTCCCACAGCCCAGTGTTCCTACAGCCCTATGTTCCTACAGCCCTATGTTCCTACAGCCCTATGGTCCCACAGCTCTATGTTCCTACAGCCCAATGTCTCCTTAGCCCTATGTTCCCACAGCCCTATGTTCCCTCAGCCCTATGTTCCTACAGTCCTATGTTCCCACAGCCCAGTGTTCCTACAGTCCTATGTTCCCACAGCCCTATGTTCCTACAGCCCTATGTTCCTACAGCCCTATGGTCCCGCAGCTCTATGTTCCCACAGCCCTATGTTCCCACAGCCCAGTGTTCCTACAGCCCTATGTTCCCTCAGCCATATGGTCCCACAGCCCTATGTTCCTACAGCCCTATGTTCCCACAGCCCTATGTTCCCACAGCTCTATGTTCCCACAGCTCTATGTTCCCTCAGCCCTATGTTCCCTCAGCCCTATGTTCCCTCAGCCCTATGTTCCCTCAGCCCTATGTTCCCTCAGCCCTATGTTCCTACAGCCCTATGGTCCCACAGCCCAGTGTTCCTACAGCCCTATGTTCCCACAGCTCTATGTTCCCTCAGCCCTATGTTCCCTCAGCCCTATGTTCCCTCAGCCCTATGTTCCCTCAGCCCTATGTTCCTACAGCCCTATGGTCCCACAGCCCAGTGTTCCTACATTTCTAAGATCTTTCTTAAAACTAGGCCCTTTGTTAGGGTTAGGGTTACATTCCATCTGTAGTCCATTGCTACTGGATAATAGGTTGGGTGTAATTGGCTACCAAATTAGGAGAAAGGGGGATAAAACCTGATACAAATTTATGAAAAAGGAAATGTGGGAACATAGGGCCTAATTTTGGAAAAAAAATCTTAGAAATGTGGGAACATAGGCATGCTCCCAAAAAGATAGAGACACTTCAAGGAGGTTCAAGCTCAAATAAAATCAGGGAAGACTGATGAAATGTTTTAAGAACTCAGCTGACCTGATATCCTCGGTCAGAGATGTACGAGGCAATGAAGAGCCTTAAATCAATGATCATCAAAATGTTCAAATCTATCCTAAAACATACTAGGAGCTAGTGTAAAGAGGCTACAACAGGCAGCCGAGATATGTAACTCTGAAATTTAAACCCTGTCATGTTTTTCTTGCTCTATATAAATGTGTAAAACAGGTCTTTAGTAACATCTCCTTCACACACTGTGGGCCCTATCTTTACCCGACCCAAGTGTCTTTGCTAGTTTCAGACCGACCCAGTTGTCAGTTTCCCGTCCAGCGTATTTAAATGCACCTGCACCCATCTGTGGCCTATGGGTTCTTACAGGGAGGTGTGTTCAGGTGCATTCTGGGCGTGCTGGTCTTACAGAGAGGTGTGTTCAGGTGCATTCTGGGCGTGCTGGTCTTACAGGGAGGTGTGTTCAGGTGCATTCTGGGCGTGCTGGTCTTACAGAGAGGTGTGTTCAGGTGCATTCTGGGCGTGCTGGTCTTACAGGGAGGTGTGTTCAGGTGCATTCTGGGCGTGCTGGTCTTACAGGGAGGTGTGTTCAGGTGCATTCTGGGCGTGCTGGTCTTACAGAGAGGTGTGTTCAGGTGCATTCTGGGCGTATTGCTATCTTGAGGCAGCAGGAAGTGATGGCACCATTGACCAACAAAAACCTGGTCTAAAGTCAATAACGCAGCATTTCATTGTTATTTTAACAGCACATTAGTAAAATGCTCCGAGGCTCGTGCACAGCACGTGCACACTATGCTTGTTACACACACAGGGACGCACAGCAGCACACACACATGCAGAAGATTACTAATAAACATATTAGGGTGTAAATCCTCCATCATAACAGCAATGCTCCGAGGTCCAAACGTGCCTGGCTTTTAAAGGGAATGGGAGATGACTCTCTGATTGGTTGATTGCATGTTACGCCCAAAACACACCTCTGATTAATGAAGACACTAAGTACAACCCTTTAGAACCTTACGCTGTGCGCTTAGATCATTTAAATAGGGCCCTGTGACGGACAGATTGTCACTCTTCTTTCTTGACAATTTTAATAGTTATTGCATGATTGAGTAATAATCCTTGTGTGTCCCTGTCTTTATCTTTTTGCTCCCTGGATGCAGATAAATGTTACTCCAACCAGACCGGCCCCAAGTGCATCTCCTCGTGCTCCTCCTCCTCTGAGGTGGAACCCAACTCCTCTTCCTCCTCATCCTCCATCCTCCCTGTCAGCCAGATGATCGACAAGGTGAAGGGTTACTGCTCCACGCGCTCCGACAACTTCTACAAGAACATCATCATGTCGGACAGTTTCGCCAACAGCACCAGGTTCTAGAGATGTTTTGAGATTTCTGGAGCCTCCTTCGTGATTTGGAACTGCCCCGAATAGTAAAATGTTGTTGGGACATCGGCCTTTCATCGGCAGATCAGTGACGAAGGAGACTTCTGTTTAAGGTTCCAATATGAAGAGTAAACACTGGAGCCTGCCTCACTGTTCAGGGACTGCCCACGATGTTATTTAAGGCTGTCAGCCAACAATCAAGAACCTTTTGTGTCCTGGAACTGGGAGTGTGCCTATGTTCCCACATTTCTAAGATTTTTCTTAAAATTAGGCCCTATGTTCCCACAGTTCCCACATTTCTAAGATTTGTTTCCAAAATTAGGCCCTACATTCCCACATTTCCTTTTTTATAAATTTGTATCAGATTTTATCCCCCTAACCCTTGTTGTGGGAGGATAGGGGAACATATGCCTGTGGGACCACTGGGCTGTGGGAACATATGGCTGACCCCCTGGAAGTGTGCCAATCATTGTTGAACTCTTTCCCAGCCTCAGCCAGGACTTTTAGGATTTACTGGTCCTTGACAGAAGCCCCCTCTAACATTTGTGAATCCTCCAGGCTTCTGAAACTAAGTCTACACTTATTGTGTAGCCTCACTTAGTGTAGTATGTACATGTCGACAGGGTGGCGTTGTCTCAAATCGCGCACGGCCGTTATGCACTGACCAGAAATGACTCTTCTTCTTTTCATTTCAAATCCCAGCCGGCCATAATATATACCGACTTGTTTTCTCACTATCTGACTATCTGCATTCACTGTTTCAATCCCAACTGCTGCAGCTTCCTCGCCGCCCTTTTCCCAAGTTTGAAAATACGTCGGTGGTCCCGTAGCTTTTGCTCCATAGCAAAGATGGCAATTGTTGATGGCGAGCATTGTCCAGTGTTCCACACTCAACTATTTGACCGTTTTAAGTGCAGCGTCCGGGTACTTGTAGTGCTGCATTTGGCCACACTTTGTCAGTGTAAAAATAAGAAGTGTAAGTACAGAAGTGCACGATTTGAGACACAGCACCTGACAAAAACATTTCATAACCCTTCTGGCCCGTCGCAGCGTTCTCTCCCCACCTTCCCTGTCCTGTCGTCTAAAATGCATGCATCCTTTCCACACGTGGATGTATAATATTACCTAGATACCGAATCCCAAAAATGGCACCTGTTCAGTTCTGTGGATGTGCTCGCTTGGCGCATACACCAAAACCTTTCTAAGCTTCTGGGTTTACTTCTGCGATGTGCGACGTTTCTCCCGCTGGCCCAGAGACGTCACAGGGTTTTAAATCGTTTTTCTCTGCTCAAGGCATGGCTGCCAATACCGTGGGTGCTCGAGCTCCTGAGCCCCCCCATGTGCCAGACTGCCAGTAGGCTCCATTCATTTCAAATGAAACATTACAGTTGGTGCTAAGTGTACGCTGTCATAGTGTGATCGGTTATGTCGCCGACAGTCCCATGCTCCATATCCTATCCACCAATCACAGCGTCTCTCGGATGAAAACGCCTCTTTAGTGACATCCCCCCCCCCCCTTTGTGTCAGTTAAACATCTCCAATCCTCTCTGTATCTGTGAGAAGAGTTGAAAGACAGCCTACTTTACAGCTTTATTATCCAGTTAATAGACGTGTGTGTTCATGTTGGTCGCTGTCCATTTCCTAAGGTTCTGAAATGCAAACATGTTTTGACTACTTTTTTGCGTGCGCCCGTGAGAACAAACATGAATCGGCGCCTATGGCTCGATGGAAGTTTTTCAAATATAAATAAAGTCTGTCAAAATAGAAAAAAAGAGAGTCATAAACGACCTTGTTTGCAGCAGTTTTACAGACATCTCTTTTGCAATGGTGGCCTACGGGGAAAATAGGCCGCAAGGCTGAGCGCACTTCCTGGGGGCCTGTTCCCACCGGCCTCTTTTGCCCCCTGGAGCTTTGAATCAGAATCCCTGTATCACTTTTATTTGAATGTGTTTTGCAGACTTAACCCTCCTGTTGTCCCCGGGTCACGTCTGACGCCTTTTCAAAGTTTTCAGTATCAGAAATGTGGGGCTTTCAACAGAATTGCCCAAAAATAACATGGTTGGTTCAACGCAGCACTCTTTGCAAGTGCAATTACAATGAATTTAAAAAAACAAACATCAAATAATGTTGACTAAAATGACAAAAGCACCAAAAATATTGAAAAAAGCAACCAAAGGCATTGAAAGCCTTGAAAACAGCAGAATACAGCTTTAAAAAAAGCATCAAACAAGGAACTAACAATGTTTTAAAAAGAGACAAAAATGTAAAAAATAAAACGTACAAAATGTTGAAAAAAGCATCAAAAAATGGGTCGCAAACAGTGTTGATTAGTAGGACAACAGGAGGGTTAGAAGAACCCTAGTTTTAACTGTCATTTGAATTGGACTGGTTAGCAAAAACACACATCACAATTTTGTTAATATCCACTGATCAAAATTCATAAAGAGCTGGTTGGTTTGTGTTTTTCCTCAGTAGCCACGCAGCGTATACAGCTACATGATTTAAACCAGAGCCAGAATCTCAATGCACTGTCTTTGCTTTGTGTGAAAGTGCCTGCTAATCAACAACAAAATCTGCCTTTTCATGGAAACTGTTTCAAAGGCAGCCTGTGAAATTCCTGCTAAAAACCCAGAGACCAAGTGTATATAATATATAATCACGGACAAAGTCGCACATTATTGTTTTAAATCCCCAGGTAATTAGGGGTGTCTGAGAGCTTATTAGAGCGATTCTACTGTATCATATCAAATGACAGAATCGGCTGACCTGGCTGCCAGACTGTGTAATTATGAGGAAATGAAGGGAGCAGAGAGGGGAGGAATAGACGAAAAAAAAAAAAAAGCTGTTATGTTTTGGTGTTTTTTAAATACTGTGATGTTTGTTTGAACTGTCCGTTTGTGCATGTGTGTGTGGAGCCATATCCCGTGTAAATATTGATGATCTATCTATTCTATGTGCCTTATTTTATAGTGTTATGTGTCCAGATTGTTGCTTTTGTTCATGCCTTCACGGGGTCCTGGAAGAGTCACGAGGACTGTACATACATGCACCCCCCCCACACACACACACACACACACACACAAACATTCTCCAACTCCCCGCACCGTGTAGGCACGCAGTCGGCCGCCCTTTTCACCTCGGGAGGAAACCAATCATGGTGACTGACAGTAAAGGCAAAAATCATAGGATGTTTGTCTTCCATTCCACCTAAAAGCTACAGACAGTGTGTGTGTGTGTGTGTGTGTGTGTGTGTGTGTGTGTGTGTGTGTGTGTGTGTGTGTGTGTGTGTGTGTGTGTGTGTGTGTGTGTGTGTGTGTCACTTTCTCTCTGTGGGCCTGATCGCATGTCTCGCTATAAGAAGTTAAGACACCAAAAAATGTTTTATTTAGAAATTTGGTTTTATTTTGTAAAGTATCCAGCTGCACTGTATGTGATTACCTGCCTGGCTCGACACATTCGCTCGCGGAAGAAATAGAGGACACGCCGAAACGATCGCTGCAGCGCCGGACAGATTGAATAACACGGGCGCCAAAATGAAAACCGCTGCGTTTAACGGCGCTTCACGGTGCTTCAGCGTGCGGTGTGTTTCTGGCCTTACTCTCAAACCGAAGTAGAGATTTTTCTAAGGCTGCAACTAACAATTATTTTTACTGTCGATCAATCTGTCAATTATTGTTGTTTGGGCTCTAAAATGTCAGAAAATGTTGAAAAATGTGGATCAGTGTTTCCCAAAAAGCCCGAGATGACGTCCTCAAATGTCTTGTTTTGTCCACAACTCAAAGATCTTCAGTTTACTGTCACAGAGGAGAGAAGAAACTAGAACATATTCACATTTAACATCAATGAAACAATTGAACTGGGGAAAAACACTTCAAAAAAAGTGGCTGGTCAATGTTGAGCTCTTGCCACAGAAAATACACTTTCTCCTCAAAAGAGTGAAATTCTCTCAGGTGGCAGGTTGGACAATGAAAACTGTGACTCTATAGTTGGTGGTTTGAGTAAAAAACAAGCTGAAGCCAGTTGGCTACCGAGCTTGGTGGCTCCCGTTCAATCAGTCACATACGCAATATATGACCACAGCGTTACGGTTCAGAGTTAGCAATCTCGTTTGTGTTCAGATAGGATTATTTTTTACGGCGGGAAAAAGAAGTCGTAGTGTGAAGAAATCCACTCACTGTTCAGCTGCCAGGTTGGATATCATTACGGCAATGCTCAGTTCATCCAAATTATAAAAAACAAAAACATTTTCCCATCTTGTCTTGCACATACTTTGAATTCTTCTGAGAAAACTTGCCACCACAGAAGCACAATGGAGCAGAGTAGAGTTTCTCTTGTGGTGCTTAAATTAAAACAAGAAATGGCATTTTGGAAGAATCAGCGGCATCAACAAACCATGTCCTGATTACTGGGATAATGTACAGAAAATGGTTCCCATTGGACTGTTGACAGCGAGGACTGTGGCTTATCAAGAGAAGAAATCAGAACTGGAAAGACGCAATTTTTTTTCTCTTCTTTCTTTTATATCTTTGCAGCACAAGTCAAACAATGTTTATTTCATGTATTACTGGAACGGTGAAGTGCTACAGCAGTGGGTATCTAACAAAGCTTTTATTTTGGTGATTGGGATGGACTGACCTTTTAAATAAATCCTTCTCCTGGATGTACAGTGTTGTCGAAAGCAATTGGCCCAAAGAAGAGGCATTTTATTTCATAATTTATGAAAAATCATCCACGTTTGTTCATCAAATATCACATTAGACTTGAAGGAAGGAAGATCCCGCACTCTGCTAGGGCTGGGCAATATATCCATATTAAATTCCTTTTTCCATGAATGTGAAACCCGAAAGGATAGGTGCGTTTTCAGAAAATAGTGAGATTCCTTTTATGGACTTATGCGTGCAACTGTCTTCTCCTGTAAGCTCTCCAATTGCAACTGTAGAGTCTGACCTCTAACTCATGTATAAACAAAGTGACCTTTTGGATCATGTAGAACATTTAGTCATCAGCGTAGAGGTTTAGGAAATGTGGCCACCCCATTACGGCTGCAGCTTGGCAGTTGTCTTCTTGATAACGTCAGTATGAAGTAGGGATGCACCGAATCCAGATTTTTGGAGAATCTATTGGTTAAGATTCTGCTGAGTCGTCCTCCCGTCCTCAGTCCGTTACCACAGTAACACATTAATGAAGTAACCAGTGACTGTCCTTCCTTTGCCGTACCTGAAGTTGCTGCATTCTGGCTGCTGTCTGGAGATTCCTTCACGCACAACTCGTATTCTTTCAGATGTTTCATACCAGATGTTGTAACAGCGGCCATGTTGTGTGTTGTTTAGGCTCCTCGCCACCACGAGACAAATCAGCGTTGCAGATTGAACGTGTAGCGTGACTTGAACGGCCTTCTTTTGACTGAAAGTTCTGCCAAACAACACTTGTTCTGCTCACCAGTTCCATTTTCACTTTCTCACAGCCGACTGCATTGAACGCTCCACCTACGTAAACACCTTCCCGTAATCAACGGCGCCGCCATTACGTCGACCAGCGTGGTGCAAGCGTAGGGTTTGGTCTAAGGTTCGCAGAAACCCAACCCCATCAAAAAGCCCAATCCTGGATTTGGTGCATCCCTAGTATGAAGTTCTGTTCAGTTCCATTTGTTTTGTTGACTTGATGTACTGCTGTGGCCATTTTAGGGTTCTGTTTAACTTCATATGGATTGAAAACAGTTGTGGTTTGTGAGAATTGTTTGCCCTTTCGATGCACTTCCACATTAAAAACTTTGAATTTAGCTTCAGTTTGGTATCTGGAATATTATTCCAGCATGAAGGAGAACTGTTGGGATTAACACTTTGTTTTATGGATACCTCCAGAACTTCCTGATATTTACCAAATAACGTTTTGAAAGTTCCTTTATTATAAAGGAAGAACTTTATTATTTGGTGGGGAAGGTCTAAGATTTTTGTTTTTATTTAGTCAGTTGTCATGAGTTTGTGGATTTCCAAAGAAACTTCCTTTAAAGAAAATCTCAATTTAAACCAAAGCAAAAATGTATATTTATCAAACATTGAATTCATAAATTGTAAGGTTACTTGCGCTAGTTCAGTCATATAGAGACAGAGCGCATTTAAGTCCCGCCCCCACCGGAGGGGAAAACAACTCTCTGCTCTCCATTGTCTTGTGCTGCGTGAAGGTTTCCTTCTTGTCAGTTTCGTCTGCTAGCAAACAAAAGAAACATGTCTGAAAGCTGCTGTGTGTTGATATGAACTACCAACAACTTGAGTTTTAATAAGCTGACGACCTGAAAAACTTTATGAAGACAGAAGTGGAAAGAGACGAGAGGAATCAGCAGAGAGAATGGAGAGACACTCAGCTAACGTTATGCACAAAGGCACAATTTTTACACTTTTTTTTTAGGATTTAATTGCTTTTTTAGGGTTTCTCCTTTATTTGGAACAGCTGAAGAGAGACAGGAAACAGCAAAGACAGTATATAAAATGGACCGACCAGACCTGTTGCTCTGGTTGGAGACGAGTGTAGTCTATTAGAAGCACTTCCCCGGTGATGGCTGAGCGTTACTGCGCAGCCTCAAACTGAGCTTGATGACGTAGATGTGACGTGAGCAACGTGTCTGAACGTTGTAAGTCTTCTGGTAGCTGTGCCAAGAGAAATCTCAATCATTCCCAATCTATCAGAGACGGAGAGCGTAGGTATATGTAAGGAGATAACATAGGCACAGGCTAATTACTGCTAACTAAAATGCTAGTTAACATTAGTAATTAAACTAAACAGCTAATGTAAGTCCAAACTGCCTGCGAGCTTCTCCTGTACTGTACGGTAATTCCTCTACTATGAGACAGTAAGTCTCGTGGTTATGACCCAACCGTTAGCCTATTTTTATAAAAACGTCTGCTACGGAGCCATAACGTGAGGTACAAGGTAACGGAGCATTTTATACATTGTCGTGTTTCTTTAGAAATAAACAACGGACAAATCAAGTCTTTAAACGCTTCAGATGTAAAGTTATTGGCTGTCAAAGTGACGCCAAAATGAATGGCAGTCAATGGGATGCTAACGGAGGGTGAGAGTCTGGTAGCATTAAAATTGCGCCATAGGAGGCTTCACTCTGAGGAGAGAAGCCTGGCCCCTTGGGAAACAGGGATGACATGCAGCAAAGGGCCCCCGGGTCCGACCCGGACCGCTGGCAAAGACTGAGCCTACATGGGATGTGTGCTCTACCAGGTGAGCTATAGGCCAACCCCAATGCAGCGTAATTTCAAGATATGTAGTCGAAAATATTTTTGAGTATTTTTTCAAGTGCAAGACTAGAATTTATTGTTTGTAAAAAAAAAAAGATTTAGCCAATTTAGACGTGCTCAGCCTCAGCTGTGTGTGTGTGTGTGTGTGTGTGTGTGTGTGTGTGTGTGTGTGTGTGTGTGTGTGAGTGTGTGTGTGTGTGTGTGTGTGTGTGTGTGTGCTGTTTTTAGATCTCGTCTGCTCGTTTTTTTTTTTTACATTTTTTACATTTTTGGGCATTTCTGCCTATATTGGACAGGAAAGCTGAGATATGAAAGGGGAGAGAGGGGGGAGACATGCAGGAAACCTGTCACAGGTCAGACTCGAACTCTGGACCTTCTGCGTCGAGGAATAATCCTCTATATATAATTGATCGATAATTTTTTATCGATCAATTATATGTAGAGGATTTTTTTGTCGTAGATAGTTGGAGATCTCAACCCCTCCCAATGTTGAACCCAAAGTCACGCCCTTTGCTGTGTTTGTCCTTCCGACCGAGATGTGGTCAGTGTCAAGTCTGTCATGTAGATTTTTGGTTTTCTCTCACATGTCGTATATGTACAGTTCCAATTAATTTAAATATGTCTCCAGTAACTCTGAGCTATGTCTAGTAGGTGAATATTGTACCAGATATGTTCTGATGATGAATGTAATTGACCTTTGAGTGTTTAGTATTTGTATGATGTTCTTATCTGGAGGCTCTCTTCAGCATCCCAACATTAAAGGGAATATCTCAAATGTTCACAAAGGTTGAATCTATCTTATTTGTCAACGTTTCACAGAGACAAGTGAAGGTCAAAGCAATATTGCTCTGAAAGTGATAGCTGATAATGATGATGATCATGATAATATGAGGTAATCCACTGCAGGCAGAATACACGGCAAATCTAGCTTGGTCGGGACTGTTGCCGTCACTTTTACCAGACAGTCACACACACACACACACACACACACACACACACACACACACACACACACACACACACACACACACACACGCAGACTCACACACACACAGACACGCATACTCACACACACACACACAGACACACTCACACACACACACATGCAGTCACACACACACACACACACATGCAGACACACTCACACACACATACACACACATGCAGACACACGCTCACACACTCACTCACACACATACAGACACACACACTCACACGTGTGTTTTGGGCGAAACATGCAATCAACCAATCAGAGATCATCTCCCATTCCCTTTAAAAGCCAGGCGCGTTTGGACCTTGGAGCATTGCTGTTATGATGGAGGATTTACACCCTAATATTTTTATTAGTAATCTTCTGTAATGTAATGTAATGTGCTGTTAAAATAACAATGAAATGCTGCGTTATTGACTTTAGACCAGGTTTTTGTTGGTCAATGGTGCCATCACTTCCTGCTGCCTCAAGATAGCAATACACCCAGAATGCACCTGAACACACCTCCCTGTAAGACCAGCACGCCCAGAATGCACCTGAACACACCTCCCTGTAAGACCAGCACACCCAGAATGCACCTGAACACACCTCCCTGTAAGACCAGCACGCCCAGAATGCATCTGAACACACCTCCCTGTAAGACCAGCACGCCCAGAATGCACCTGAACACACCTCCCTGTAAGACCAGCACGCCCAGAATGCACCTGAACACACCTCCCTGTAAGACCAGCACGCCCAGAATGCACCTGAACACACCTCCCTGTAAGACCAGGACCACAGATGGGTGCAGGTGCATTTACTGTTTAAACGACGAGGACGCTGGATGGTCTTAAACTAGCAAAGACACTTGCGTCAGGCTTTGTGCCGCGCTGGGTGCAGGATGGGGTTGTGTTGCAGGGTTCAAAATTAGCACCATCAACCAGCCAAACGCTGGTAATATATGCAAGGGGCAGTTTCTGATTTGCTTCACTCTTATCCATGCTCCAGCAGCGGAGGCTCATGGGTAATGTAGTATTCCATTGTGGTCGTCAAACCAAGCTTTGTTTCTATCAAATATTTATAACTTTTTCAGCATGACATTCTGTCGGCAGACGTGACCACAAGGACTGGTTGAGAAAAATACCAGAACTCTCCCTTAATATTATAATACATAAAAGTCACAGAATATTATCAGCTATTTACTGTAAAAGTAAAACAATGGATGAATTAAATGACTAAGCCCTCAAGTGAAAGAAAAGCTTGTTGTTTGCCAAACCGGCCGACCCATCACGTTGTCACGCGGCCGAGTTATTATAATAATTATACCAGATGACTGGGTTTTGGCAACAATATGACTCTGAAAGTCCCTCATTTATCATCCCATGACAACAATAAATAAAAACCCATTAAACTGACTGACTGGCGGAGGATTTGTCTTCTTGTTGAAGTTGTGATGTATCCATGGAGAATCACAAAGACGTTATATAACAGGCAGACCTACATGAAAGCCTGGAGGGATCTTTTTGGAAAAATGGGGCTTATTAATAGAATATACAATAGATGTTTATTGTTTCAGTTTGTATTTGTAGCAGTTGTAGTAGCTGTGCTTGTAGGCTGTTCTCATCCACACTCCATTTCAGAAGGTGGCGGTAATGCACACCAACAGTTGCCATTAAACCAAAAGAAGAAGAAGAAGAAGAAGACCGAGCAGGTGCAGCTGAGCAGGCATGTGACCCAAATCAGGTGATCAGGAAACAGAGAGCAACACAGAACACACAGGAACTAATGTACACATGAGATTCAATTGATAGTACAGGAGTTATCTCAGGACACGTTACTGAGAGTAGGTCTACACCAGTGGTTCTCAAATGGGGGTCCGTGTCCCCCTAGTGGTACTCTGGAGGACTGCAGGGGGTACGTGTCCCCCTAGGGGTACTCTGGAGGACTGCAGGGGGTATGTGTCCCCGTAGGGGTACTCTGGAGGACTGCAGGGGGTACGTGAGTGCTAATTTTTGTCACTTTTTGTCACTCTTTTCGACCTGTTCCTTCCTTCCTTCCTTCCTTCCTTCCTTCCTTCCTTCCTTCCTTCCTTCCTTCCTTCCTTCCTTCCTTCCTTCCTAACTTCCTTCCTTCCTCCTTCCTCCTTCCTCCTTCCTTCCTTCCTTCCTTCCTTCCCTCCGTTTGTCGAAGTTTTTGTCGTTTTTTTCAAAAAACATTTCCGCCATTTTCAAGGTTTTTGTCACTTTTTTCGAACTTTCTCTTCCTTCTTTCTACTGTGTTTTCTAGTCTGTTGCTTTTTACAAAGTTGTTTTTGTCTCTGTTTTTTTAAGATTTTGATACTATTTTCCACCTATTCTTGCCTTACTGCTTTCTACCAACTTTTTCCAAGTTTTTTACGTTTTTTTTAAAGTTTTTGTCTCCTTTTTTCATCAGCATTTCAATGTTTTTCAGTCACATGGCCGTTGTTTGGTAAATCTATCGCTGGTCAGGGGGTACTTGGCTTAAAAACACTATTGAAATGGGCTACATTATTGAAAAAGGTTTGAGAACCACTGTCTCTAGACTACACTCTATAATTAACAAAGACCCAACAATTTCCCCCCCAAGAGTGAGCATTTTGGTGCAGAAACCTCGGACAGACCCTGGCTCTTTATGGGCAGCCGCTGCTGGTTGGGACACAGAGACGCTGAGATACAGATGTACTGGATGAAGGATGGAACTGGAAGAAAGAGAAGAAGATGAAACTCCATGACAGTAAGTACAAAACGGTATACGTGCAGTTTAGTTTCCCAAATTCCCCATACAATGTCCCATTTCTTTTTTTAAACCTTTATTTATTCAGGGAAACGTTCACTGAGAGGCAGCCTCTCTTTTGCATATGAACCTGCTAAACCACCTGTGCTACCCTAACCCGGCCTAACCTGTCTCAAATAAGACCCTCATCATTTGGGACACTCAGTTTTTGGAAAATAATTTGTGACACTAAACTGCAGGGGGTCCTTCCTCATGAAATCTTGAGCATCAAACACTTCATTTTCCTGCATTTCTGGTGACTTTCTATGCATCAATTTATAAATGTCTTTATGTATTTTCATTATTCTCTGTATTGTTCCAAACTTACTTCACATTCAAAACATCACACAAGTTTCGTGATGTGTTTTTTAGGAATCCTGTACATCTCAACATACGTTCTGTTAGAGACTGAGACCGTGTTAAAGCCAGACGCTCCAAAGTTTAAATCTACATCCGTCTATCTTTATTTTTCACTTCCTGTTCTTGTCTGTGTTTGGTGTTTTAAGCCTTCCAGGCAGCGCGGCAATGGTTGTGTTTAGGATTAAGGTCTTGTCCTCCCGGGTCAAATCTGAAAATCAACGCATTTTTTTTTAACATTTTTTTGACACATTTTTCTATGCTTTTTCAACATTTTTGACGTTTTTTTTTTTACGTTTTTGTCTCTTTTTAAAACATTGTTAGTTCCTTGTTTGTTTAACGCTTTTTTCAAAGCTGTATTCTGCTGTTTTCTAGGCTTTCAATGCCTTTAGTCGCTTTTTTCAATGTTTTTGGTGCTTTTGTCACTTTTATTAGACTGATTTCTCCCTGCAGCTCGGTCTGGAAACCTGTACGTTTATCTCTCCTGCTTCCGTAACAATTTTGCAGGAACCAATCACAAACTGGCTTATCCACCTGGCGCGCTATTGGCGTGTTTAACACGATGACGATAGAGAAGCGACCAAGCAGCTTCTTGTTTACATTCAACTTGGCAGCCACCGAAACGCAGCAACCCTGTTGATGTTGCTGTCGCTGTTACATCACCCGAATCGTTAATCTGATTGGTTGAATGACTATCCAATTGCGTACAGAGTCATCTGAACTATGCCCGTTGGTCCCGCCTCTTGTGCAGAGAAAATCCAGAGCAGACTCCCCAGACTGATGTTCAATCTTAAATCTATTGAGCTTTTCTGGTGATAGCCAGACTACAATTTTATGTCATTTTAGTCAACATTCTTTGACGTTTTTTTTAAACATTTTAGTTGCGAAGAGCGCTGCGTTGAACCATCCATGTTATTTTTGGGCAATTTTGTTGAAAGAAACCCACATTTCTGATATAGAAAACTTTGAAAAGGGGTCAGACTTGACCCGAGGACAACAGGAGGGTTAAACCGCCTAATGTTGCACAAGTATGTTTTCCGTACATGTTTTCAGACCCCTGAACGGTTCTTTGCACTATGGGGGGTGGATTGTCTTCCATATGTTTTGAGGTGGGATAAATCTACTCTTCTTCCCCTGCATCCCCCACAAAATCTGCACCTATGCTGTCAACAATGATGTAATCGTGTTCAACGTACCACTATTGTGTCTATTTTATGATAAGTTGGTCTGTGATTCTGTGTCCCGAGTGGAACCAAAAGTCAAGTTGACTAATTTAAAGGTCCCATATCATGCTCATTTTCAGGTTCAGACTTGTGTTTGGGGTTTCTACTGCATGTTTACATGCTTTAATGTTCAAAGAACATATTGTTTTTCTCATACTGTTTTTTTTTCTTCTCATGCCTGTATCCGCCCTCTGTCTGAAACGCTCCGTTTTAGCGCCTGTCTCTTTACGCCCCCATCCCAGAAAAAAGACGGTCTGCTCTGATTGGTCAGCATTTCCGAGTCTCCTGCATCTACGCTCTCAGAGCTTCTGCATCGTCATTGCAGTCGGGGAATGACTGTTGCGGCACTGCAGCAGCACTTTCTACCTACTACAGTATAGTTGTGACATCACAACCGTACAGAAGTCCTGATGGCTCGTTTACAACCCTCAGAGACCGAGAGAATTGTCGACGATCAGGAAACGGCACCTTTTAATCATATTTTAATCATTTAATAGCCATAAGATGGATCGTCTTACCGTTTTTTGCAGTTAACAGCTAACAAGCTAACGCTCACGATCGTCTCTTTGCTGTCTTTCTAGCCTTCACGGGAGGTTTTGTATCCAGCCTGGAACTTGATGAAAACACGAACTTTAGCATATCTCGGCCACATTAATAGTTATCAGAATCAAACCTGGTGGGCATCTTCAACATCCCATACCTAGTCTCCATACTAAATTTGGTGAAGATAGGCCGTCGGGGGGCGCTATAATTGACGTAGAGGCTTTTCGGCAAATAAGTCAATGCATTTGAATGGGAATAATTTGCAATGTAAATATCTCTGCAGCATTAAATGCTATCATCACAAACCCTGGGAGTATTTTGTTCGGCATACAACTCTGTGGCTTCCCACCAAATTTGGTGAAAATCGGCCGTTAGGGGGCGCTGTAATTAACGTAGAGACCTTCTGGCAAATAAGTCAATGCATTTAAACGTGTTTTTGCCTATAACTCCGAAAGGCTACATCGAAGACCGAATATTTATAGATCCACTTGTTCCTTGTATGGACTTGAATCTGAAGATATAGGACAGGTTCATATATACTAAAAGGTTTTTTCGCAAAATCGCGTAATGCAAAAACAAATGTTATCGTACTCGTCCTAGGCCGTGTGATCGATGTGCAAGAAACTTGGTAAATTTCTTTTCTATATAGAGTTGACCAAAATTTATCAAAAGAATTTTGCTACGTTACACCGTTTGCACTTTACAAGCAAACAAATTTGTCGTAGCTAGCCACAAAACACGAACGTTGGCCTATCTTGGCCAAAATATTAGATATCAGAGCAAATCTTGGTAGAGATCTTTGACATGCCATTCCTAGCCTAGATACCAAATTTGGTCGAAATCGGCCGTCAGGGGGCGCTATAATTAACGTAGAGGCCTTTCGGTAAATAAGTCAATGCATTTAAATGGGAATAATTTGCAATGTAAATATCTGTGCAGCATTAAATGCTATCATCACAAACCCTGGGTGTATTTTGTTCAGCATGCCACTCTGCGGCTTCCCACAAAATTTGGTGAAAATCTGCCGTTAGGGGGCGCTACAATTAACGTAGATGCCTTTCGGCAAATGAGTCAATGCATTTAAATGGGAGTAATTTGCAATGTAAATATCTCTGCAGCATTAAATGCTATCATCACGAAACTTGAGAGTATTGTTCGTCATGCCACTCTGCGGCTCCCCACCGGATTTGGCAACGATCGCCCTTCAGGGGGCGCTAAAATCGAAGTAGAAGCGTTTGGGCCTTTTACGCAACGAAGAGGAAATTTGCGATTGCGTTTCGCTACGGACTTTGGAGCTCGCGCTCGGTCAAATTTCCCGACTTTCGCCTCGCCGCAGCGGCGCTTCGGGTTCTCCTTTCGGGGGCTCCGTTTTCGCGGGCTCTCGGCGTCGCCGGGGGCGGCTCGCGCCGGAGGGCACCGGCGCACGAGGCTTGGACCCCGTTCATAACTGCTTGCAGTTCTAGTTATGTTTATTTTTGCACTGGGTGACCCCATATATATATATATATATATATATATATATATATATATATATATATATATATATATATATATATATAAAAAGTTGGGACAGTATGAAAAACACAAATAAAAAAAGAAAGTAGTGATTTCTAAATGTACTTTGACTTGTATTTCATTGCAGACAATGTGAACACAACATATTTCATGTTTTGTCTGCTCTTAATTTCATTTGTAAATATACATCCTTTCCTGTCATTCAGACCTGCAACACATTTCAAAAAAGGTTGGGACAGGAGCAATTAAGGGCTAGTAATCAGGAAAATTGTTTAAATAATGATGTGATTTGAAACAGGTGATGTCAAGAGGTGATTGTAATTATGATTTGGTACAAAAGCAGCATCCAAAGAAAGGTCTAGTCCTTTAGGAGCAAAGATGGGCCGAGGATCGCCAGTTTGCCAACAAATACGTGAGAAAATTATTGAAATGTTTAAAAACAATGTTCCTCAAAGAAAGATAGGAAGACATTTGTTTATTTCACCTTCAACAGTGCATAACATAATTAAAATATTCAAGGAATGAGGAGTAATTTCAGTGCGTAAAGGACAAGGGTGCAAGCCTAAGCTGAACAACCGTGATCTCCAATCCCTCAGGCGGCACTGCATCAAGAATCGTCATTCATCTATAAGCGATATCACCACATGGGCTCAGGACTACTTTGGCAAACCATTGTCAAGTACCACAATACGTAGTTACAGCCACAAATGCCAGTTAAAACTCTACTGTGCCAAAAGGAAGCCCTATGTTAACAGTGTCGCGAAGCGCCGTCGACTTCTCTGGGCTCAGAGGCATCTGGGATGGACCATCACACAGTGGAAACGTGTACTGTGGTCAGATGAATTAGTATTTCAGGTATTTTTTGGGAGAAATGGACGCCGTGTGCTCCGGACCAAAGAAGAAAAGGATCATCCAGACTGTTACCAGCAACAAGTCCAAAAGCCAGGGTCTGTCATGGTATGGGGTTGTGTCAGTGCCCTTGGCAAAGGAAACTTGCACTTCTGTGATGGCACCATTAATGCTGAAAAGTACATAGAGATTTTGGAGCACAATATGCTGCCTTCAAGAAGACATCTTTTCCAGGGACGTCCATGCATATTTCAACAAGATAATGCAAAACCACATTCTGCACACATTACAAAGTCCTGGCTGCGGAGGAAGAGGATACGGGTACTTGACTGGCCTGCCTGCAGTCCCGACCTGTCTCCAACAGAGAACGTGTGGCGCATTTTGAAGCGCAAAATGCGACAATGAAGACCCCGTACTGTTGCCCACCTTAAGACTTGTTTGCAGCAAGAATGGGACAAAATTACACCTGAAACACTTCATCACTTGGTGTCTTCAGTCCCTAAACGTCTTTTAAGTGTTGTGAAAAGTAATGGCAACATTACAAAGTGGTAAATGCTTTACTGTTCCAACTTTTTTTGAAATGGTGTTGCAAGAAACAAAATAGGAATTTTGTTTTTTTGAAAAACAAAAACAATAAAAATCATGAGGAACACATTAAATTATGTGCTGTTGTATTGTCTGCAATGAAATACAAGTCAAAGTACATTTAAAAATCACTACTTTCTTTTTTTATTTGTGTTTTCCATACTGTCCCAACTTTTTCTGATGTGGGGTTGTGTATATATATATATATATATATATATATATATATATATATATATATATATATATATATATATATAGCAGAACTGTGAGTGTTATATAAATAAATATGACATTATTATTTTGATTATTGGCATAGGTGCATGTCATGAGGGCAAAAGCGTCTGGACTTTTTTTGATATAGATAGATATTTTGTCAACTGTATAAGTTATGATGTTAATTTCTTCACAGTTTGACTCCCAAGACATATGGGAAGTGATTTAGACAGGAGATTGGCTTAGCTTTTATTGATCTGTGTGTCATATCAATACATATCTGTGAGATTCATGTTCCGTTTTATTTATTTATTTATCTTTAAAGTCCTACAACCTTGTTTAATATTCAAGTGACCTGACTGCAGCACACATATTCTAATAGCCCATCTTTTCCTGAAAAAAATGATGTCCATAGATTGACTGTGGACAATAGGGTTGATGTTAACAAGCTTTTTTAGAAAATAAAACCAGACGGAGCAGACACACACACACACACACACACACACACACACACACACACACACACACACACACACACACACACATCTCTCTGCAGGGTAAATCCAGACAGCTAGCTAGACTATCTGTCCAATCTGAGTTTTCTGTTGCACGACTAAAACTACTTTTGAACGTACACATGTTCCAGCAAAACAAGTTCCTTCCTGAGACTATTTAGCAGCGGCACCGTGGCTCCGTCCGGCGCTTAGCGTCACCCAAGACGACTGTGATTGGTTTAAAGAAATGCTAATAAACCAGAGCATGTTTTTCTCCCATTCAGGAATGCTGTGTGGACTAGCCAGACCATCCTCCGCAGCGCTATGGAGGAAGGTCTGGCAATGCGAGACTATCAGAAACCTAATGAAGTAGTTTTGCGGCACAACACCCACACAAACACCACCAGTTGCCCGAAATGCGTGATCTTGGAGCAGCTGCTTCATCTGCCTGTTGCCCCTCTGTCTGTCTGGTTCTTTCCAACTCTTGTGAGGCCAGTTCTTCGTCTGTATACTCGGGTTCGAATAAATAAGGACGACCATCAAACTCAAAAGCCTCTTCCATATGTTCTATATCTTCGATATTCTCCATAGTTACGTTACTCCAAGCTTCTTCCCTTGTGAACACCTCCGCTCTTCACACTACACTGTAGCTCCTCCGACCTACACTGTTATTTATCTTGCTACAACTGAATTCACACGGGACTTCAGCACGAGACTGCCGCTAGCCGTCTGTTAGTGTTTTACTGAACAAGGCACAGGCATAATTCTGTAATTCTGCCCGTTTCCATGTAGTTACATAGTCAATAATATGCTCATAACCACTACAGCGCTCAATTACCTATTTTTGAAGGGAAATAAACCAAAAACAAATTGCCGCGAATGCATCACCGGTCCTCCAGAGGACAGCCACGACTCTCTCGTCCCAGACGACAGCTAGCTCGCTAGCAGCTAACAGGGTAGGTGAATGTTGAAAATGCATCTTGTTGTCATGTAAGGGCCCTGTTCATGTTACACAGACATTTTAATTGCATTTTGTGTCTGTTAAGATACACAAAGACACTATTTCATTTATGCCCCCATAAGTGGGAGCGGTGGGCATTAGCTGCAGCAGCTCCATCTAGGTAGCTGCTGTTGCGCTAACTGTTTTTGCTATAGACAGGTCTCGCATAGTTATATTTAGCAAGATTAACGTAAAAATTGGCCGGAGTTCTCCTTTAATGTTAAGAAATGGCGCCAACACGTCCGGACTATGCGTGAGAAAAGAATGTGTAGAAAAGACCAGACAAAATAAAAGACCTACGATTGTACTGTAAAGATTGTTGGCTTCTGGCTTAATGGAAACGTTTTTGGGGCTTGTGGGACACATCTATATCCATCATTGTCAGCGTTCACGCTCAAGAATGTAGTTGTAGTTCCCAACAGCATATTAAAAATGTCTATGGTCTTGAAAAAGTAAGAGTCAACCGCAGAGCACAATCTCAGTTCTCTGGTTTCAGATGTCAACAGTGGTTTGAAAGAAAAGTACAGATATTTCAGAAAAGCTTCTGTAACATATACGTGATGTGTCTCGGTCATCTTGGGACTCCGCTGTAGTTTTGGTTCAGCTGCTCCATGATGGAACCAAATTATGTGAAATGCTTCACATTATTGAGTTGAACGGAGGGGAGCTTCTCTCTGCCTCAGCCCTATACGCTTTCCATCTCCTCTCATAATTATAATAATTATAATTATAATAATAGTAGTATTGCATTCTTTTTGATGTGTGTGTGTGTGTGTGTCTGTGTCTGTGTTTGTGTGAACATGTATTTTAACTGGAGCTACACACAGAATTTCCGTTTTTTAATTACGGGACAAAGTCTGGGTAATGAGCTGTATGGTTAAAGCTACATTGTGTAGGAATTTCCCCCATCTGGCGTTGAGATCGTATAATGCAATCACCTCTCTCAAACCATGCACTTCAAATGACGTATTACAGCTATGGTAGCCTTCGCGCTTGGATTTTGAATACGTGCATGAGGCAGAGTGGCAATTGGGAGAGTCGGGACTTTTCCCGGTGAGCCGGTAGTGTTTTGAGGCCGCTCCGGCCAGTCAGTTTGCCGCTGCCGGCTCCAGCTGCCCGCTCCGGCCGGTCTGATCGCCTGCTCCGTCCACCGCTGCCCGCTCCTGCCTAGAGCCAGGCCAGCTCAGCAGCGTCTTTCTCCGTTGCGTCTCTCTCCTACCTACACTGGCCGGGCACCCCGCACCCTGTCCTCCCTTCTAACGGCCTGATCAGCGCTGCTGCACTGAGGGGGAGACAAGAGCACGGAGGGGGGAGGGGCTCCTCCTCTGCTCCTCACTCAGTCATTGAACAGAAGACTGTTTTGGCAGCCACAGGAGAGAAATACCTCGCGCTCACTGGTTAATACCTGGTTAATTATTTGTCGCTAGTTGATTTTTTTTTTAAAAGTCGCTAAGGGGGTCTGAAAAGTTGCTAAATCTAGCGACAAAGTCACTAAGTTGGCAACACTGTAATAGCATCATTATATTAGCATCACCTGTGAGTTTATCATGTGACCGTGAAAGGCGGAGCAGTATGTCCTGTATGTCCCTTACCGGCTAACGTATTTCAAGATGGAGCATGAATATGGAGCATCTACACCAGTTCATGTATGAATATGGAGCGTCTACACCAGTTCATGTATGAATATGGAGCGTCTACACCAGTTCATGTATGAATATGGAGCGTCTGCACCAGTTCATGTATGAATATGGAGCGTCTACCCCAGTTCATGTATGAATATGGAGCGTCTACACCAGTTCATGTATGAATATGGAGCGTCTACACCAGTTCATGTATGAATATGGAGCGTCTACACCAGTTCATGTATGAATATGGAGCGTCTACACCAGTTCATGTATGAATATGGAGCGTCTACACCAGTTCATGTATGAATATGGAGCGTCTACACCAGTTCATGTATGAATATGGAGCGTCTACACCAGTTCATGTATGAATATGGAGCGTCTACACCAGTTCATGTATGAATATGGAGCGTCTACACCAGTTCATGTATGAATATGGAGCGTCTACACCAGTTCATGTATGAATATGGAGCGTCTACACCAGTTCATGTATGAATATGGAGCATCTACCCCAGTTCATGTATGAATATGGAGCGTCTACCCCAGTTCATGTATGAATATGGAGCGTCTACCCCAGTTCATGTATGAATATGGAGCGTCTACCCCAGTTCATGTATGAATATGGAGCGTCTACACCAGTTCATGTATGAATATGGAGCGTCTACACCAGTTCATGTATGAATATGGAGCGTCTACACCAGTTCATGTATGAATATGGAGCGTCTACCCCAGTTCATGTATGAATATGGAGCGTCTACACCAGTTCATGTATGAATATGGAGCGTCTACACCAGTTCATGTTAGCGCAAATGTAAAATTTGAAGCCAATAGAAATACTTGAAATTGATGGTGGTGGTCAATATTCATAAAAAAGGAGTTTGTGAATGGCAATACAGATTTTGATAATGAACAACTACAAATGTTACACACTGGGGCTTTAAGAATGCCATTGCAGCGCAGGTCAAGGTTTGGGCAGCAGAGAAGGAGAGCTGTGTTCTTCAGGTGGGAATAGGCAGTCCTGTGGATTTGATTTATGTTGTACGAAGTTGCTGTCAGTAATACCTCTGAGGTTGTGCATGTGCGGGCTGAAGAATGAGTTGATGATTTCTGTGATGAGTGAGGAGAACCAGCCTTTGACCTTTCCCTCTCCATGTAGGCCTCTTTTTCATCCTCTAG
>CM042440.1:32856693-32891693 GCA_023631565.1 Gymnocephalus cernua
GTTTCTCTGGAAATTCAAAGACAGACTGTCATGGCGACTCGTTCAGAATCCGATCTCATATTTTACTAAAATAATTCACTGAAACGTGTTTCTGAAAACATTTTAAGGAGAAATAGGCCGTGCAGTTGCTGAATATGTCTTCATTTCAGATCCACAAAGGTCAGTTTAAAAGATTTTCATCAGATTTTGAGAGACTCTAGTCACGCTCATCCCACCCATTTCCGGGTTAGCACTCTACCAATCAGATTGGTCATTGAGTCTGACTGCCGGCAGTGCCCACCTTTCGACCCAGCATGTCAGGTCGGCCAAAATGAAGGCTGACGGACAACGGCACGGAACACACCGAACAGACTGGAGTCACCGACCTCACCACTCTGTCTGATGGCCGATTATCGGGTTAGTGTGTCAGGGCCCTTAAAGTTACCAGATAACGCTAGTAGCAGCTAGCTAGCTAGCTAAGTTAAAGGATTCAAAACAAATCTAGTTGTAGTCTTGCAAAGTGTGACTGCAAGATCCCCAGTCTTTACATATGATGACAGTCTTTAAAGTTAGATGTGAGATGGTGTTAGTCTGTTCAGTTACCTGCAAAACGTAATGTTCAAAATAATCGTTTTGATAGATTGACATTTTTTTTTATGTTGGTTGGGAGCTGATCGACTGCCCAGCCCTGCGTTGCACTGATATTTGAAAGCAAGTAAGTGTGATTTTGGGACAGAGGTAGAGGCAGCGGTGGCGGCCATTTTATTCTCAAATCCCACCGCTGACAGGTAGGAATCTGTGTTCGCTCATTCAACCCCGACTGCAGACGTGGACGGAGAACACCGAGGTGAATTAAAAGTGAATAATATTTCTGTCTGCGATCCATCACTGCAGCCCCCGAAGGTGTGCTGCTCTCAGCTTCCCCGTGTCTCTGGCAGATGATACGCAGCCTGTTTGTTCTGGAAGAAAACAGCAGAGCAGACGCCTGAAGTCTTTAAAAGAGACGCTTCAGAAGGTCATCTGGAACACACGGCTTCACACGGCGCACAAAACCACACAACCGCAAAAGGTCGCCCTGATTTTTTTCTGAAAAACGTGACAAATATGTTGAAAAAAGTGAAGAAAAGAGTAAAAAAGTGACAAATGTTTATAAAACAGCAACAAAATAACAGAGAAAAGTGACAAATATGTTTTTAAAAAAACAACAAAGGGTGACTAAAACTTTGAATAGCAACCAAAATTTGGAAGGATTCAAAAATATGGGTCAGTTTTCGGGATTTTTTACTATCTTTTTATTCGTTTTTGGGCAAGTTTTGGGGGATTCTTTTACCGTCTTTTTTATTTGTTTTTGGGCCAGTTTTCAGGTATTTTTTACCATCCTTTATCTGTTTTTGGGCCAGTTTTCAGGTATTTTTTACAGTCTTTTTATCTGTTTTTGGGCCAGTTTTGGGGTATTTTTTACAGTCTTTTCGGGAAACTGTGTCGCTGTGTTTCTGTCTGTCTAACCGAGGAGAGACCGGTGTGGTAAACCAGCTCCATAAAGAGATTAATTTAGGACAATCCAAACATCTGGGAGGCAGATACTCTGCTCAGCCTTTGGTTGGGTTTCCCC
Source organism: Gymnocephalus cernua (assembly GCA_023631565.1). Lineage (NCBI taxonomy): Eukaryota > Metazoa > Chordata > Actinopteri > Perciformes > Percidae > Gymnocephalus > Gymnocephalus cernua. The sequence continues at coordinate 32,858,285 of CM042440.1, forward strand.
CCAAAACAGCTCCACCAGATCTCGTGAAATGTTCTGAAAGGAGCTCGGTGTCCCGAAATGTAAATAGCAAACAGGAAGTGATTTTCACCACTATGACAGGAAGAGGACACACCATAAAAATTCTAAAAACCTGAAGTAATATTCTGGCAGAATTAGTTTAGAGCTTTTTGTGCACACATGTTCCAGGACCTTTGTAGATAGTTGTTGATCTTACACCCCCCCCTAATGTTGAACCCAAAATGTACGCCCTTGCGTCGAATACGGAGTCAGGCAAGGTTAGCCTAGCTTAGCATCAAGACTGGAAGTGTGTGTATGTGCCATGCCAACGTGTATGACTGTGTGTGTGTGTGTGTGTGTTTGTGCGTGACTGTGTGTGTCAACGTGTGTGTGTGTGTGTGTGTGTGTGTGTGTGTGTGTGTGTGTGTGTGTGTGTGTGTGTGTGTGTGTGTGTGTGTGTGTGTGTGTCATTTAGCCAGCAAGATAATTAGAGAGCAGAGGGAAAACTGAAAACAACAGTGTGTCGCTCCCATTGCCCCGGGAAACAGAACTATTTTAGAGGAGGTGAGGTAATTAAATTGGGGGTGGGGAAGGGAGGGCAATGGGGACAGGTAGTAAAAGAGGAAGAGATCAAGAGATCGAGAGAGAGAGAGAGAGAGAGAGAGAGAGAGAGAGAGAGAAACATTTTCATAAAACAGTAAAGAAACAAGTAAATAAGGGAACATTGCAAATGGATGAATGGTCTGTGGGTACAGCAGCAGTATGTTCCCTGGGTACAGCAGTAGTAGTAGTAGTATGTTCCCTGGGTACAGCAGTAGTAGTATGTTCCCTGGGTACAGCAGTAGTAGTAGTATGTTCCTGGGTACAGCAGTAGTAGTAGTAGTATGTTCCCTGGGTACAGCAGTAGTAGTAGTAGTATGTTCCCTGTGTACAGCAGTAGTAGTACGTTCCCTGTGTACAGCAGTAGTAGTATGTTCCCTGGGTACAGCAGCAACAGTAGTAGTAGTAGTATGTTCCCTGTGTACAGCAGTAGTAGTAGTATGTTCCCTGTGTACAGCAGTAGTAGTATGTTCCCTGTGTACAGCAGTAGTAGTAGTATGTTCCCTGTGTACAGCAGTAGTAGTATGTTCCCTGTGTACAGCAGTAGTAGTATGTTCCCTGGGTACAGCAGCAGTAGTAGTAGTAGTATGTTCCCTGGGTACAGCAGCAGCAGTAGTAGCAGCAGTAGTAGTAGTAGTAGTAGTAGTATGTTCCCTGTGTACAGCAGCAGCAGTAGTAGTAGTATGTTCCCTGTGTACAGCAGCAGTAGTAGTAGTATGTTCCCTGTGTACAGCAGCAGTAGTATGTTCCCTGGGTACAGCAGCAGCAGTATGTTCCCTGGGTACAGCAGCAGCAGTAGTAGCAGCAGTAGTAGTAGTAGTAGTAGTAGTAGTATGTTCCCTGTGTACAGCAGCAGCAGTAGTAGTAGTATGTTCCCTGTGTACAGCAGCAGTAGTAGTAGTATGTTCCCTGGGTACAGCAGCAGCAGTAGTAGCAGCAGTAGTAGTAGTAGTAGTAGTAGTAGTATGTTCCCTGTGTACAGCAGCAGCAGTAGTAGTAGTATGTTCCCTGTGTACAGCAGCAGTAGTAGTAGTATGTTCCCTGTGTACAGCAGCAGTAGTAGTATGTTCCCTGTGTACAGCAGTAGTAGTAGTATGTTCCCTGTGTACAGTAGTAGTAGTAGTAGTAGTAGTATGTTCCCTGTGTACAGTAGTAGTAGTAGTAGTAGTATGTTCCCTGTGTACAGTAGTAGTAGTAGTATGTTCCCTGTGTACAGCAGTAGTAGTAGTATGTTCCCTGTGTACAGCAGCAGTAGTAGTAGTATGTTCCCTGTGTACAGCAGTAGTAGTAGTATGTTCCCTGTGTACAGCAGCAGTAGTAGTATGTTCCCTGTGTACAGCAGTAGTAGTAGTATGTTCCCTGTGTACAGCAGTAGTAGTAGTATGTTCCCTGTGTACAGCAGTAGTAGTAGTATGTTCCCTGTGTACAGCAGTAGTAGTAGTATGTTCCCTGTGTACAGCAGTAGTAGTATGTTCCCTGTGTACAGCAGCAGTAGTAGTAGTATGTTCCCTGTGTACAGCAGCAGTAGTAGTAGTATGTTCCCTGTGTACAGCAGTAGTAGTAGTATGTTCCCTGTGTACAGCAGTAGTAGTATGTTCCCTGTGTACAGCAGTAGTAGTAGTATGTTCCCTGTGTACAGCAGTAGTAGTAGTATGTTCCCTGTGTACAGCAGTAGTAGTATGTTCCCTGTGTACAGCAGTAGTAGTAGTATGTTCCCTGTGTACAGCAGTAGTAGTAGTATGTTCCCTGTGTACAGCAGTAGTAGTAGTATGTTCCCTGTGTACAGCAGTAGTAGTAGTATGTTCCCTGTGTACAGCAGTAGTAGTAGTATGTTCCCTGTGTACAGCAGTAGTAGTATGTTCCCTGTGTACAGCAGCAGTAGTAGTAGTATGTTCCCTGTGTACAGCAGCAGTAGTAGTAGTATGTTCCCTGTGTACAGCAGTAGTAGTAGTATGTTCCCTGTGTACAGCAGTAGTAGTATGTTCCCTGTGTACAGCAGTAGTAGTAGTATGTTCCCTGTGTACAGCAGTAGTAGTAGTATGTTCCCTGTGTACAGCAGTAGTAGTAGTATGTTCCCTGTGTACAGCAGTAGTAGTAGTATGTTCCCTGTGTACAGCAGTAGTAGTATGTTCCCTGTGTACAGCAGCAGTAGTAGTAGTATGTTCCCTGTGTACAGCAGCAGTAGTAGTAGTATGTTCCCTGTGTACAGCAGTAGTAGTAGTATGTTCCCTGTGTACAGCAGTAGTAGTATGTTCCCTGTGTACAGCAGTAGTAGTAGTATGTTCCCTGTGTACAGCAGTAGTAGTAGTATGTTCCCTGTGTACAGCAGTAGTAGTAGTATGTTCCCTGTGTACAGCAGTAGTAGTATGTTCCCTGTGTACAGCAGCAGTAGTAGTAGTATGTTCCCTGTGTACAGCAGCAGTAGTAGTAGTATGTTCCCTGTGTACAGCAGTAGTAGTAGTATGTTCCCTGTGTACAGCAGTAGTAGTATGTTCCCTGTGTACAGCAGTAGTAGCAGTATGTTCCCTGTGTACAGCAGTAGTAGTAGTATGTTCCCTGTGTACAGCAGTAGTAGTATGTTCCCTGTGTACAGCAGTAGTAGTAGTATGTTCCCTGTGTACAGCAGTAGTAGTAGTATGTTCCCTGTGTACAGCAGTAGTAGTAGTATGTTCCCTGTGTACAGCAGTAGTAGTAGTATGTTCCCTGTGTACAGCAGTAGTAGTATGTTCCCTGTGTACAGCAGCAGTAGTAGTAGTATGTTCCCTGTGTACAGCAGCAGTAGTAGTAGTATGTTCCCTGTGTACAGCAGTAGTAGTAGTATGTTCCCTGTGTACAGCAGTAGTAGTATGTTCCCTGTGTACAGCAGTAGTAGTAGTATGTTCCCTGTGTACAGCAGTAGTAGTAGTATGTTCCCTGTGTACAGCAGTAGTAGTAGTATGTTCCCTGTGTACAGCAGTAGTAGTATGTTCCCTGTGTACAGCAGCAGTAGTAGTAGTATGTTCCCTGTGTACAGCAGCAGTAGTAGTAGTATGTTCCCTGTGTACAGCAGTAGTAGTAGTATGTTCCCTGTGTACAGCAGTAGTAGTATGTTCCCTGTGTACAGCAGTAGTAGTAGTATGTTCCCTGTGTACAGCAGTAGTAGTAGTATGTTCCCTGTGTACAGCAGTAGTAGTAGTATGTTCCCTGTGTACAGCAGTAGTAGTAGTATGTTCCCTGTGTACAGCAGTAGTAGTAGTATGTTCCCTGTGTACAGCAGTAGTAGTAGTATGTTCCCTGTGTACAGCAGTAGTAGTAGTATGTTCCCTGTGTACAGCAGTAGTAGTATGTTCCCTGTGTACAGCAGTAGTAGTAGTATGTTCCCTGTGTACAGCAGCAGTAGTAGTAGTATGTTCCCTGTGTACAGCAGTAGTAGTAGTATGTTCCCTGTGTACAGCAGTAGTAGTATGTTCCCTGTGTACAGCAGTAGTAGTAGTATGTTCCCTGTGTACAGCAGTAGTAGTAGTATGTTCCCTGTGTACAGCAGTAGTAGTAGTATGTTCCCTGTGTACAGCAGTAGTAGTAGTATGTTCCCTGTGTACAGCAGTAGTAGTATGTTCCCTGTGTACAGCAGCAGTAGTAGTAGTATGTTCCCTGTGTACAGCAGCAGTAGTAGTAGTATGTTCCCTGTGTACAGCAGTAGTAGTAGTATGTTCCCTGTGTACAGCAGTAGTAGTATGTTCCCTGTGTACAGCAGTAGTAGTAGTATGTTCCCTGTGTACAGCAGTAGTAGTAGTATGTTCCCTGTGTACAGCAGTAGTAGTAGTATGTTCCCTGTGTACAGCAGTAGTAGTATGTTCCCTGTGTACAGCAGCAGTAGTAGTAGTATGTTCCCTGTGTACAGCAGCAGTAGTAGTAGTATGTTCCCTGTGTACAGCAGTAGTAGTAGTATGTTCCCTGTGTACAGCAGTAGTAGTATGTTCCCTGTGTACAGCAGTAGTAGTAGTATGTTCCCTGTGTACAGCAGTAGTAGTAGTATGTTCCCTGTGTACAGCAGTAGTAGTATGTTCCCTGTGTACAGCAGTAGTAGTATGTTCCCTGTGTACAGCAGCAGTAGTAGTAGTATGTTCCCTGTGTACAGCAGCAGTAGTAGTAGTATGTTCCCTGTGTACAGCAGCAGTAGTAGTAGTATGTTCCCTGTGTACAGCAGTAGTAGTAGTATGTTCCCTGTGTACAGCAGTAGTAGTATGTTCCCTGTGTACAGCAGTAGTAGTAGTATGTTCCCTGTGTACAGCAGTAGTAGTAGTATGTTCCCTGTGTACAGCAGTAGTAGTATGTTCCCTGTGTACAGCAGTAGTAGTAGTATGTTCCCTGTGTACAGCAGTAGTAGTAGTATGTTCCCTGTGTACAGCAGTAGTAGTATGTTCCCTGTGTACAGCAGTAGTAGTAGTATGTTCCCTGTGTACAGCAGTAGTAGTAGTATGTTCCCTGTGTACAGCAGTAGTAGTAGTATGTTCCCTGTGTACAGCAGTAGTAGTAGTATGTTCCCTGTGTACAGCAGTAGTAGTAGTATGTTCCCTGTGTACAGCAGTAGTAGTAGTATGTTCCCTGTGTACAGCAGTAGTAGTATGTTCCCTGTGTACAGCAGCAGTAGTAGTAGTATGTTCCCTGTGTACAGCAGCAGTAGTAGTAGTATGTTCCCTGTGTACAGCAGTAGTAGTAGTATGTTCCCTGTGTACAGCAGTAGTAGTATGTTCCCTGTGTACAGCAGTAGTAGTAGTATGTTCCCTGTGTACAGCAGTAGTAGTAGTATGTTCCCTGTGTACAGCAGTAGTAGTATGTTCCCTGTGTACAGCAGTAGTAGTAGTATGTTCCCTGTGTACAGCAGTAGTAGTAGTATGTTCCCTGTGTACAGCAGTAGTAGTAGTATGTTCCCTGTGTACAGCAGTAGTAGTAGTATGTTCCCTGTGTACAGCAGTAGTAGTAGTATGTTCCCTGTGTACAGCAGTAGTAGTAGTATGTTCCCTGTGTACAGCAGTAGTAGTATGTTCCCTGTGTACAGCAGTAGTAGTAGTATGTTCCCTGTGTACAGCAGTAGTAGTAGTATGTTCCCTGTGTACAGCAGTAGTAGTAGTAAACACTTTTGCAAGGCACTGTATCCTTGTCACATTCTCTGATCCTAGATCCTACACCTGGATTGAGCCCCGTTGTTACCTGGACAGGTGAGGACGGTCAGATGGTTGCGTTGACTGGGTGGTAAACTTAATTACATTCTCATCCTTATCTGCTTGTTACTGGGGTTAATGGTTTAGTTGAACCCTGCAATTAAAGGCAGGATTGGTAACGTTGAAAAGCTAGCAAAGAATAAAAAAGTCTCCTCAGGGCTTTGCTTCTGCAAATCCACCTAAATTTATGGTCCAACCAGTCAAAGACCGGATCAACATTCCTGGGAGAGAAAGTGAGAGACAGGAAGGGAGATGAAAAGGAAAAAAATTGCAATTAACTCCCAATCTTTCACATCTTCTCATAGTTTTTGTTCCTTTTGTCATTCCCGTCACTGTGTTATTTTGATGAAGATGTATGAATGAATGAGCTTACACAACGATCCGTTACAGCATTATTCAGACACATTTTAAGTAAACACTTTCCTAGTGCTGACACAAAACATATGCACATACAGGGTACAAATATTAAATTAACAGATGGAGTTCCTGTCCCGTTCTTGTACCACGTGTCACAGAAACATACATTTTGTAACCCCACCCACAGCCCAGTCTCACGGCAGTTCGGGAAATGGTCATGTTATTGAATCTATTGATTGGTGTACAGGACACGTTAATGTCGTGACCTGTACACGAAATAAATGAGAAAATTGTGACCTGTACAAGAATCAATAAATCAAAATAACATGACCATTTCACCAACTGGCGTGAGACCAGGGCTGCGACCGGGTTGCCACCCATCATCTTTTCCTAAACCTGACTGTCCCGTTCTTTAGATAAAGCGAGTTTTAGATATGACGCTAACGGAGACTTTTAGTGTCAATAACAACGCCGTCTGTATTCTACGCGATGGGACTGAGAGTGTTTCGCGGTGGACACGTCCTACCACCGCTGCTGCGTCGGGAGCTCAGCGCTGCCCAAGACGACTGTGATTGGTTTAAAGAAATGCAAACAACCCAGAGAGTTCTATTTCTCCTATCCCAGAATGCATCTGTGGTCCATTTATCATATTTAGTCACATAACAAACCAAAATATATCACCTTGCTGTCCCCTAACTCTCATATTGAACTAGGTTGTAAACTACAACAGCATAATAGAATTCCTAAAATCCAGTTATGGCTTTTGGTTTTGGTGTGCCACCTCTATGAAACGCTACTTGAGTTTTTAGTGTTAACCCTCATGTTGTCCTCGGGTCGAATCTGACCCATTTTCAAAATGTTTCTATCTCAAAAATTTGTGTTTCTTTCAATCACATTTTAAAACAAAACAACGTGGATGGTTGCAGACGACACTCTTCACAAGTTCAATAAATGATCAGGTCACTACTTTCATTGAGTTTTGGTGTTTTATTCAATTTGATAGCATTTGGAAAATAACTGATGAAACAATGTTGAAAAAAACGCAGAAAAAAAGTGACAAAAACGTGAGAAAAGGTTAAATAAAAGTCAAAAAAGCACAGAAAAAAACAAAAAGTTGATGTTGGTCGACAGGGATGACAACACAAGGGTTAAAGGAAAATTCCAGCCAATTGTTACGTTAATCGCTATAATTATGCGTGTACTTTCGATTGAAAAAAACCCGACCCGAATCGGTGCAGGCAACACGGAGCAGCTGCAGGTACCTCCACTAGCTTCCACTCAGCTAGAAAGGCAGTTGTCAAGTTTTAGAGTGCCTTTGTGTCTCTTAACAGACACAAAATTCAATTAAAATGTCTGTGCAACATGAACAGGGCCCTAACGTGACAAGAAGATGTGTTTTCAACTGAAACGTTGTTTAAATTTATATAAATTTTATAGCGATCAAGATTAACGTAACAATTGACCGGAATTCCCCTTAAGGATGAATCGTGCAGTGAATGTGTTTTTTGTGTGGTATGCCTGTGTTTTGTGTCTTTGCAAATTTATGTACTTGCTTTGCACATTTTTCTGACGTTTTGCACTGAAAGGACTGCATTTTGTTGTATGTGTAGGCCTACAATCACAAAGACTGTTCTATTCTAAACATTTATTTTGGTTTTGGTGTGCCACCCCTGTGAAACATTAAGTGTCCACACGTGTGTCGGCCCTCGGGGGAACAGCAAGAGTCTTCAGATTACAAGAAACTGTGAAAGCACGGGGTCCTAAAGCAGTTATTGAGACCACAGAGAGAGACTAAACAAGCAGGAGAGCATGACACGGCTCAGCGGCAGGCTGAGGAAGCCTGATTAATGGTGTTCCAGCGGTGGAGGTGTCTCTCGTTGCAGACCCAGCCTCCCCTGTCTATCCTCCTCCTCTGCCTCCTCCTGCAGTCCACTTCTCTCTCCATCTGTTACCATACAGCTGCAGACAGCTGTGCTCCCGACCGCTCACATTATTCTCCCTCCCTCCCGTCTGACCCTCAGGATACCACCGTTACTTCATCTCTGCACCTGGGAGGCACGTTTCTGGATCCAGTGGACATTGTTTTGGTGTAAAGTTTGATCTTTTTGTTGACTGGGAACACTCAGGTGTGTTGTGTGAGACTCAGCGGCTCGCGTGTTGTTCATTTCTTATTTCTGGAAGCTGCGAGGAGCCGGCACGATGGACGTACTCGCTTACTTTCTGCTATTCACCACGACTCTCGTGTTAATCCATCAGCATCAAGGTAAAGCCAGCTTCAATATCCTGTCTCTGTGTAGCTTGGGTTGTATTTTATTCAACCAGGAATAACCCTTAACCCTAACCCAGGAATCAACGTCTGAGTTAAAGAAAAGAATGACATTTTCTGTGCATGTGCCGTATCTGTATATACACTACTGGTCAAAAGTTTGGGGTCACTTAGATATTTCCATTGCACTCCATTACAGACAGAACACCAGCTGAGATCAGTTGCATTGTTTTGTTTTTCTGATTACATTATGTGATTACATAATTGCAAAAGGGTTCTCCAATGTTTACTCACTTAGCCTTTTAAAATGGTATCAGATTAGTAAACAGAATGTGCCTTTGGAACATGGGATGAATGGTTGCTGATAACGGGCAACGGAGAAATTGCATTAAGATCAGCCAGTTTGTTAACCCTCGTGTTGTCCCGTCGATCTGCAACTTTTGGTTTTTCTGGGTCAAAATTTCAACATTTTGTTGTTAATTGTCTACACTTTGACGTTTTTGTCGATTTTATTAAAAACATGTTGTCACTTTCTTTCAAAAAATATTTGGTCACTTTTGGGCGTTTTTTAAATTATGTTTTTGTCAATTTTTTTAAACAATTTTTTCTCACCTTTGGCTATGTTTTTGATGGGTTTTTTGGTCACTTTTTTCAATTTTATTGTGTCATTTCTTTCAGCATTTAAAAGAAATAAATGTTTTTGTCGATTTATTATTTTTTTCTGCATTTTTGTAGCTTTTTCCAACATTTGTCACATTTTTCAACATTCTTTTGTCATAGATCTGATATAGAAAGTTTTTGTAAGAAAACCCAAGAATATACCGCAAACCCAGACGGAATACTGAAGGAAAATGAAAATTGAGCGGAAGTACGTAGGAGGGCGGAGCCAGGCTAGTAAAAACCTGTTCTTTGACTGGAATTTGGTTAGAAGCAACTTTAAAAACCTCTGTTTTTGAGTCTGGCTGAAGCCCCATTTGTGTCAGATTTTAAACATCCATACCAAATCAAGCCATGAACGATCATATCAGCCAGCAAAATAATACATTTTAATTTATCTGATGCTTCAGCCTCAGCTGGACTGCGAAAGATAAAAAGCTGAACTTGTTGAAACTTTTTTAAACCTTTTATTTAACCAGAAATATTTCCGTTGAGATTCAGAATCTCTTTTACAACAGAGTCCTGGAAAAGACATCAGCGCTGCAACGATTAGTCAAAGAATCGATTAGTCCAGCGACCAACTATTTTGATAATCGATTAATCTTAATTTTGTCATGCAAAAATTGCAGAGAATGCGGTTTCAGCTTCTCAAATATGGAGGTCTTCAGCTTTTCTCTGTTTTATTTCATTAAACTGAACATATTTGGGTTCCTCCCATCTAGCGGTGAAATTGTATGTGACAATGAATATAATAATATGAATATTACTTTCTAGCCCCTCCCATTCTGAGCGCGTTTCAACTCCTACAGTGGCCAAACCCGAAATTAGCTCTAGTATCTCCATCGTTTACATGCTAGCTGTTCTAGCCACTCCAATATTAACTTTGGTCTTGTTGCTTTGCCTGTCCCGTTGTCGTTTTAATTCTCTTTTTTGCTTCCCTGGTGAGTAATCGCCCCCTGGCATTCGTCACGGTTCCACTAGGTGTAAGAGGGCGAAATGCGGCAGTATGTCCCTCTTTGGCTACTGTATTGTGAGTGACTCACCTGTATGTATTCTGAATGATTCTGAATGGCAGATTCTACGCTTACGAGAATTCAATCAGGAGAGACTTCGTTTGCAGATATGCAAAAAAGAAACTATTTATTATACAATGCATGGTAAACTGTACAAGTCTTTGGAGAATAGACTCCATCGTATAATATATATACATTTTTTAAAGGGGTATACATAGGAAAACAACCCCTGATGGAGTCTAGACACTGGTGGCAGCGGAGAAGGAGACCGGGGACCAGACCAACGAGGCAACGGATCGGCCAGCCGGGGGAAACGTGAAAACTAGAGGCGTCAGGGGAGGTGGAGGGTTGAGCTCCTTGCCTGAAACGACAACTGAACAGCCAGAAACAGAGATATTTAAACAGAGCTGTAATGCTGTGATTGGTCCTTCAATTTTCGTGGCCGCAACTGATTGGTTTAACTGAAGTGTCACTTCTAACAGCTGATTTATTTAAGAGAGTAATAAAGTATTAATGACGTCTTCCTGAAAGAATTTGCGCTGAGCTTCATTACTTCATGTTGGACTTTGAGTAACATGGGATCGACATTTCTCACTATTTTCTGACATTTTATAGACCTTATGGCCTTTTCAGTGCAGGACATTTACTGTAACAGAGTATTTTTACAGTGTGGTACACAGTAAAGGATCTAAATGCTTCTTCCTCCGCTGCATACCTTCAGTGCCTCTCTCCATAGGTTCATTCATGTGCATGTTGATAAAAGGAAGGAATCTGTTTTTGGGAAGCCTCTATACCTGCAGAGGGAATCCTGCCAATGCAAGCAGCCAGCTAATGGATTAAGCAGTTGAGCCGCTTGTTTAGTTTCAAATATTGTCAAACCCCGCGGACCCTCTCATAACAGCGCAAGAAATTAAACTTTGGCTTGGCAGTCTCCAAACAATGTAGGAGCCTGAAGAGGAGCTTTGCCCCTCTTCCCAAAAAAAATGTCTTCTTCTTCTGTAGCCACAGATGCAAACTAACAGACATTTGCAGGAATACTCACTCCTCAAAGACCACAAAACACTGAATAAATTATGGGAAGGGGAAGCAGCTGGGAGGGCCGTTTCAGAGGACTGAACGGTTGCCAAAAGGAATAAGTTATAGCCTACGTTTATGTCCATAAAGTATGATTCATTGCCTTTAGCAAGGAAACAGTAAACTACCAGCGTTCAGCTAAAAACATCTGATGTCACATTCGCTCCCACAGTAGGAAAGACTGCACATATCCAAGTTAGAGTATTGACCATAGAAATGTAAAGGATAGAAAGGCCATTGAACTGTTTCCCGTGTTCATTTTGATTGGTACACACCAAAATGGCGATTGTTGTTAGTTAGTTCTTAGTGACAATACGCGTCAGTGGGGCCATAAACTGTGTCGCAACTCGCTGGGAAGAGAGCCGCCTGACGCAGCTCGGGAGATGTTCTCAGAGTTGCAGGGAGTGAAGAGGGACAGTTAGACCCAGCGGCAATGGGTCAGTGGACCGCTAACGTTAGCCCCAACGGCAGTGGGTCAGTGGACCGCTAACGTTAGCCCCAACGGCAGTGGGTCAGTGGACCTTTAACGTTAGACCCAACGGCAGTCGGTCAGTGGACCGCTAACGTTAGACCCAACGGCAGTGGGTCAGTGGACCGCTAACGTTAGACCCACTGCTGTTGGGTCTAGCGTTAGACCCAACGGCAGTGGGTCAGTGGACCGCTAACGTTAGACCCAACGGCAGTGGGTCACCAGACAGCTAACATTAGTCCCAGCGGCAGTGGGTCAGTGGACCGCTAACCTTAGACCCAACGGCAGTGGGTCAGTGGACCGCTAACGTTAGACCCAACGGCAGTGGGTCAGTGGACCGCTAACGTTAGACCCACTGCTGTTGGGTCTAGCGTTAGACCCAACGGCAGTGGGTCAGTGGACCGCTAACCTTAGACCCAACGGCAGTGGGTCACCAGACAGCTAACGTTAGTCCCAGCGGCAGTGGGTCAGTGGACCGCTAACCTTAGACCCAACGGCAGTGGGTCAGTGGACCGCTAACGTTAGTCCCAGCGGCAGTGGGTCAGCAGACAGCTAACGTTAGACACAGCGGTAGTGGGTCAGGGCCTTTCCATCCATTTTATTTTATTTGTTCCGGCAGACACGTCTGGTCTGGAGGAAGTTTTTTCAATGTCTAATGGCGAAAATGGATAAAAGTGACTGCCCTTTCCCCAAACAGTTTCCTATAACAGCATCTCAGATGGTTCTGTGTTAAACCATCTGGCGACCAAATTAGTTGATAATGAGTTTAATCGGAAATAAACTTGAGAAGTCCCATAGTCCCCTAACTCACAGTTGTGATTTGGCCTGGCGATGTCAGGCCACCAATGGGCCAAAACTGTTGTGAAATCAATATTTGTGTGAAATAATGTTCCAAATGGTTCCCTTTTGAGTTTCTTGTTGGCTCCCAATCAACATCAGAAAACAACTTAATTTGGTTTAGCACATGTGTTTTTTGTATAACCAGGGAAACAATATTATTATGAGGTTTATCTCCTTTTGGCATCCACAAACAGACCAACAACATTGTTTTAGGACTTGAGTTTTATTACTGCTGCCACAGCTGCTGGAAGAGGAACCTGAATACTTTTAGATACTTAAGTCTTTTCATCTCCCTCCCTGTCTCTCACTTTCTCTCTCAGGAATGTTGATCCGGTCTTTCAACCTGGACCCTATTTACCTATGTTTTTGTGATTTTACGTTGACAAAAGTTCAGTTTTTGCCGCTGACAGACTCAGATTATTATTCTAAGTGTCTGACAACATTATGGAAAGGATTTCTAAGGAGGTCGACCTTTCTGTTAAAGAGTAAGATCCTTTTTGTTTAACATGAAACAGCCCCGAAATCAACTTCAACAAACCCACCAGACTCCATGTAAATAATCAGTACTTTTAGCGTGTATAGAGCCAGACTCCATGTAAATAATCAGGACTTTTAGCGTGTATAGAGCCAGACTCCATGTAAATAATCACTACTTTCAGCGTGTATAGAGCCAGACTCCATGTAAATAATCAAGACTTTTAGCGTGTATAGAGCCAGACTCCATGTAAATAATCACTACTTTCAGCGTGTATAGAGCCAGACTCCATGTAAATAATCACTACTTTCAGCGTGTATAGAGCCAGACTCCATGTAAATAATCTCTACTTTTAGCGTGTATAGAGCCAGACTCCATGTAAATAATCACTACTTTTAGCGTGTATAGAGCCAGCATATCTCCACATGTAAATGGGTGAATTAAGGGTTTATTTCAACCAGACCAGAGTGGTGATTGTTGGAACAGTGGAAAGATGAACTAAGACAGCTTTTGATAGTTTTATTTAGTAAGGGTGCTCCAATCAGGATTTTTGGGGCCGATCACCGATTGCTGGAAGACGTATCGGCCAATACCGATCACTGATCACTTTTATGAACTGAAAATTACGCCATTACATAACAGTCACACATGTTTAGAGAATGTATCAGTAACTGTTTGGCTTTCTGTCCTAGCTCAAAATCTAAAAAATGTCCTTTCAATCACTGCAGACATTTCTTCAGCACACACACACACACACACACACACACACACACAGTCAGTCACACACACACACACGGACGGACCGACACACACACACACACACACACACACACACACACACACGGGGAAACAGCTGTTTGAGTGGCGCCGGAGCTGCTAGCTACACGACTCCGCTCTGCCTTAGCGTTAGCTAACTGTGAAAACTCCTCATCCTCCTTTCTGTGACTAACCTTCAAATGTATGATGAGGTTGGTGGTGTTGAAATGTCTGTGGAGTTTTCCGCCTCGTGGTATTTCCTCGGCACACACGTTGCTAATCGCTAGTGTATTGTCTTTTTCCCAGATAGCAATGAGTCGGCGGACCACCAGCGGTGCTCCAGAGGCAGTAGAAGCGTCAGAATGGTGTAATCACAAACACGTTTGGTGGCAGACACTTTTAAAAGCGGTAGCCGTCTTCCTACCGCCTGCGTTCCGCGGGCCAACTGCTGTTCTGCCGCCGTTCAGACACCTTGTAGAACTGCCAGACCGCTGAATGTAGGGACGCCGCCATTTTAGCTCCATGTTGAAAATGTTCTCAGGAGTAGTGGCTCTTAATACATCCATGGTAGTGCGTCATCTGATCGGCATTTATGGAGACCACCGATCAAACTATTTAAAGCCATTATCGGCCGATACCGATCGGTGGCCGATCGATCGGAGCACCCTTATTATTTAGTTTTTGTCCACTTTGAATGAAGTGTGTTTTACGATGATAAAAGTAGTGATTATTTACATGGAGTCTGGTTGAGTTTGGCGAAAACAATTTCTGGGCTGTTTTTATGTCAAAAAGGATCTTACTCTTTAACTAAAAGCTCTATCTCTGTAGGGATCCTTTCATAATGTTGTCAGACTCTAATAATCAATAATAATCTGAGTCTGTCAGCAGCAACAACAGAACTTTTAGTATCCGATAGCGTTACATTGCAGATTGTTTCGTCTCGCTTAATACTGGACAGATTTCAAAGATTGTTCCCATCAGTGACTTAAACACAAAAACATGGGAAAATAGAGTCCAGGTTGAAAAACAGTAACTCTTTAATATCTTCAAGGCCCCTCTGAGCATCACTTTTCCTCAGTCTGGGTATTTTAACCTGCAACCATTTGTCTAACCTTGTCTGTATAACCCAGCCAGCTCGCACCGTGTGTGTGTGTGTGTGTCTGTCTCTTTATGTCTCTCTGTCTCTGTCTGTGTGTGTGTCTCTGTCTGTGTGTGTGTGTGTGTGTGTGTTTTTAAGGATATGTGATGACTGTGGATGAATAGCATGACATCCCGTGTCAAATTGATTAAAACTCTAAATATTCTCTTCAGCATCAGCACAAACCCCCTCAGTCCAGCCTGGTTTGGTTTGGCAGCGGCGACGGTGACCCTACCAACCGTTACGGAGGCCGTGGTTGCTTTCTGTGTAAGCGTGCTGCAAGACAAGCTGGAATGAGACGCTGAAAAAAATGTCGAAATGAAGAATAGCAGGACCTGTGTGTGTGTGTGTGTGTGTGTGTGTGTGTGTGTGTGTGTGTGTGTGTGTGTGTGTGTGTACGGGTGTTTAAGTGTGTGTGTACGGTTGTGGGTGTGTGTGCAGGTGTGTGTATGGGTGTGCATGTGTGTGTCTCTACGTGTGTGTGTGTGTGTGTGTGTGTGTGTGTGTGTGTGTGTGTGTGTCTCAAACCCTCCTAAAGTGTCCACATTTCAGCTTCCTGGGAATGTTGTTCCACTGACCGGGGGGGGGGGGTGGGGGCGCGCTTCAGACAAATAACCACTTCTGTGGAGACTTAACATGAATAACCTCAAGTTATTAATTTCTTTTGGACCCGGCAATAAAAAAAGAACAGACCTACACCATTTATGGCGAGGAGAGGTGTTATTTTGTGCCTGAGTGTAAATCTCTCTTTAGACGCCCAAAACATTCAGGATCAAAGACTGTCTGTAGGCTTTATGGGCTTTCTGTATGCTGTTTTAGTATGTACTGTGCGTGCGCGCGTGTGTGTGTGTGTGTGTGTGTGTGTGTGTGTGTGTGTGTGTGTGTGTGTGTGTGCGTGCGTGCGTGCGTGCGTGCGTGCGTGTGTGTGTGTCTGTGGTTAAAGAACACAACTGGAGCGCTGACAGATTTGTTGTTGTAGATGCACGTAATTCCTAAAAATAATGTGTGATGTTTTGAATATGCAGAAAGTTTTGAACAATGCATGAGAATAATCATTTTCTGATTTTGTTCAGCTCAAGTTAATTGTTGCCTCGCGTACAGTTTGGTCGACATAAAGCTCTAAAAAAAGTCAGCAAAAAGTCTCCTCAGCTATCATAGAACAAAGAACGCCCAAAAGGTCGGAAAAAGTTACAGAAATGTCGGAAAACGTGACAAATTTTGGTAAAAGTGACAAAAACTGCGGAAATATTTACAAAAGTGACAAAAAGTTCGGGAAAAATACGTGACAAAACGGGCAGTCTTGTTGTTCTCTCTAATATAACCAATATCAGCTGCTCTGTTCTCTCTAATATAACCAATATCAGCTGCTCTGTTCTCTCTAATATAACCATTATAAGCTGCTCTGTTCTCTCTAATATAACCAATATAAGCTGCTCTGTCCTCTCTAATATAACCAATATAAGCTGCTCTGTTCTCTCTAATATAACCAATATAAGCTGCTCTGTTCTCTCTAATATAACCAATATAAGCTGCTCTGTTCTCTCTAATATAACCAATATAAGATGCTCTGTTCTCTCTAATATAACCAATATAATCTGCTCTGTTCTCTCTAATATAACCAATATAAGCTGCTCTGTTCTCTCTAATATAACCAATATCAGCTGCTCTGTTCTCTCTAATATAACCAATATAAGATGCTCTGTTCTCTCTAATATAACCAATATAAGCTGCTCTGTCCTCTCTAATATAACCAATATAAGCTGCTCTGTCCTCTCTAATATAACCAATATAAGCTGCTCTGTTCTCTCTAATATAACCAATATAAGCTGCTCTGTTCTCTCTAATATAACCAATATAAGATGCTCTGTTCTCTCTAATATAACCAATATAAGCTGCTCTGTCCTCTCTAATATAACCAATATAAGCTACTCTGTTCTCTCAAATATAACCAATATAAGCTACTCTGTTCTCTCTAATATAACCAATATAAGCTACTCTGTTCTCTCTAATATAACCAATATAAGATGCTCTGTTCTCTCTAATATAACCAATATAAGCTGCTCTGTCCTCTCTAATATAACCAATATAAGCTGCTCTGTCCTCTCTAATATAACCAATATAAGCTGCTCTGTTCTCTCTAATATAACCAATATAAGCTGCTCTGTTCTCTCTAATATAACCAATATAAGCTACTCTGTTCTCTCTAATATAACCAATATAAGCTGCTCTGTTCTCTCTAATATAACCAATATCAGCTGCTCTGTTCTCTCTAATATAACCAATATCAGCTGCTCTGTTCTCTCTAATATAACCAATATAAGCTGCTCTGTTCTCTAATATAACCAACATAAGCTGCTCTGTTCTCTCTAATATAACCAATATCAGCTGCTCTGTTCTCTCTAATATAACCAATATAAGCTGCTCTGTTCTCTCTAATATAACCAATATAAGCTGCTCTGTTCTCTAATATAACCAACATAAGATGCTCTGTTCTCTCTAATATAACCAATATCAGCTGCTCTGTTCTCTCTAATATAACCAATATAAGCTGCTCTGTTCTCTCTAATATAACCAATATAAGCTGCTCTGTTCTCTCTAATATAACCAATATAAACTGCTCTGTTCTCTCTAATATAACCAATATAAGCTGCTCTGTTCTCTCTAATATAACCAATATCAGCTGCTCTGTTCTCTCTAATATAATCAATATCAGCTGCTCTGTTCTCTCTAATATAACCAATATCAGCTGCTCTGTTCTCTCTAATATAACCAATATAAGCTGCTCTGTTCTCTCTAATATAACCAATATAAGCTGCTCTGTTCTCTCTAATATAACCAATATAAGCTGCTCTGTTCTCTCTAATATAACCAATATAAGCTGCTCTGTTCTCTCTAATATAACCAATATAAGCTGCTCTGTTCTCTCTAATATAACCAATATAAGCTGCTCTGTTCTCTCTAATATAACCAATATAAGCTGCTCTGTTCTCTCTAATATAACCAATATAATCTGCTCTGTCCTCTCTAATATAACCAATATAAGCTGCTCTGTTCTCTCTAATATAACCAATATAAGCTGCTCTGTTCTCTCTAATATAACCAATATCAGCTGCTCTGTTCTCTCTAATATAACCAATATAAGCTGCTCTGTTCTCTCTAATATAACCAACATAAGCTGCTCTGTTCTCTCTAATATAACCAATATAAGCTGCTCTGTTCTCTCTAATATAACCAATATAAGCTGCTCTGTTTTCTCTAATATAACCAATATCAGCTGCTCTGTTCTCTCTAATATAACCAATATAAGCAGCTATGTTCTCTCTAATATAACCAATATCAGCTGCTCTGTTCTCTCTAATATAACCAATATCAGCTGCTCTGTTCTCTCTAATATAACCAATATCAGCTGCTCTGTTCTCTCTAATATAACCAATATCAGCTGCTCTGTTCTCTCTAATATAACCAATATAAGCTGCTCTGTTCTCTCTAATATAACCAATATAAGCAGCTCTGTTCTCTCTAATATAACCAATATCAGCTGCTCTGTTCTCTCTAATATAACCAATATAAGCTGCTCTGTTCTCTCTAATATAACCAATATCAGCTGCTCTGTTCTCTCTAATATAACCAATATAAGCTGCTCTGTTCTCTCTAATATAACCAATATAAGATGCTCTGTTCTCTCTAATACAACCAATATCAGCTGCTCTGTTCTCTCTAATATAACCAATATAATCTGCTCTGTTCTCTCTAATATAACCAATATAAGCTGCTCTGTTTAGGCTACAAAACATTCATGCAGGCTGAAATTCAACCGTGCGGTTTTGTTGGGATAAAGCTAGAAGCAGAAGGAATATCCGCTAGCTGCTAGGCTAATGTGCTAATGGTAAACACACAGAATATGGTACACGCACATGAGCTTGCAAACTGTGGCTTTTTTGACGACAACGCGAATGTTGTCAACATAAAATCCAAAATACTTTCACACACTTCAGTGAAAGAGGAGGGGGTCAAGTTCTGTCAATGTGTCTCCAGCATCTGCAGTTGCCATGCTAACTTCTGACCGGCTCTAGCTAAGTTACAGGAGGTTGACTGACTCGCAGCCAGTGTTGCCAACTCTTTTCCAATGCAAGTCGCTAGCACCCAGGCGCGTAGGTAGTAATGGGCCAGGGCGGCACTGGCCCGCCACTTTACTCACTGGCCCGTCCAGCCAAGTTTGATCAAAATATGTTTTGTTATGAAAAATATTCAAATGTATGTAAAAAAAAGAAATAACAGAACTTGTGTGTGTTTAATGTGTATTTTTCGTAATTTTGCGTCCGGGCTGCCTTCAGCAGCTAACGTTAGCTAGCTGGCTTTTTAGACAATGCACCATGGATGTGTTAAGGAATGTAGGCTACTGTTAAAAGTTACTGTGACAACAATGGCTTCTCTTTTAAGTGGAATGGACAGTGTTCTTGGATGGAATAGAGTGTAAATAAGGACGAGCTTTCCTGCAGCATGTGCAGACATTTCCCAGCGGAGCTGACAGCCAATCAGAGAGAGAGGAGGCCGTCACAGAGGTAACATTCAGTCAAACGTGTTTCATGCTTCTTATGTTATTAAGTAACCTAGTAACCTTTCTATTTAGTGAGAAATGGTGAACACTGATGATGGCTTCTAGCTGAAACACGTTTGTGTTTTGCCCAAATTAAATAAGAAGATAACTTATCTGTGAGTGATGTAAATGTAGTTTTTAGTTTTCTGTGATCCTGTCACTGCCGTGGACTCCATACACAGTCTAAGATTTGGCGCCTTGCTGGTCACTTTTCATTATATCTTTCATAATTCAAACAATGCTTAGCTGGAAGTTTCCATTCTTTGATTTTCTTTTACTGCTGGTAGCATTCACTGCTCATGATCTGACCATAGTCCTGAAGCAACAATGCTGTTGCATTGTTATTGTTACATGTGTGATTTCTGTCTGATGAAGGCTGTTCTATGTCATGCAGTATATAAACACCTTCTCTGCTGTCTGGGTTCATGTTTAGTTGCCAGTTTGTGCAATAAAATGGTTAATTTTATAACCAATGCTGCCAGTGCAAATATATTTTAGCCTGAATCGGTTCAAACCGACCGGTTTTTGTCTATATTGTGTACAAACGTTTTAGACTGAGCTTTGTTGGTTGAGCATGTTGTAGACAGTACTGTTATTGCCGTTGTAATGCAGTATATGTTGGAAGGTAAAAGTGTGTTTTCAGTTTGTCCTTTTTGCTACTTCTAGTCTTTTTGAAAATGGCCCACTCACTTTTGTACTGGCCCACCCAAAATACCATTTCTGCCTACGCCCCTGCTAGCACCAGCTCCAAAAGTCGCTAGATGACATCATAGGCTAATTTGCTTATTTGTGACATCATTACGCAATCATTTGTATTCAATCAGGAGAGACTTCATTGCAGAAATGCAAAATGTATTCACAAGTATAATATGACATGAATGATGTTTGGAGATTAGACTCCATCACAAATATATTAACGATAATATATTAGAAGGGGGTAGGAAGCCAAAGACCTCCCCCAAAAAATGTTAATTGAACTGGTGAAAAAACGTAGGCTACTTACTTGTTATGCTGAATCTGAAGCGATTATGATCCTTCAACCCCCAAAGAAAAGAATGTGAGGCAGGAGATTTAGCGAGAAAGGGGGAAGAGTGAGACAGCCCCTAGCATATACACGAATGTACTAAAGATGCGGAAGCTAAACAGAGAAAGCCGTGGAGACATGGCCGGCAGTTCACATGAGCCACCTTCAGGCAATGCTTTTGGCGCTAGCCTCTTTGTTTTTTTTGTCACACACACACACACACACACACACACACACACACACACACACACACACACACACACACACACACACACACACACACACACACTTCAATATACCGCGGCTGCATGTCCGGGTATTTAGCCAGCATACCGCAGCCGTGTGGCCGGGATTTTTGTAACCGCGGCCGCATGTCCGGGTTTGCCTACTCCAAACACAAGCTGCATGTCCGGGGCAGGCTAAACTTGACCCTCGCAAGCGTACAGGCTGCTGTTTCCTCCAGCGGTGTACTCCTTGTCCACATCCCCTGCCATCCAGTTGTCATAGGACTCGCGCAGGCTGGCTTTGAACGGTTGGTTCCATACAACGTCAGGGGCCTGTATGTACTTTGTACAGCCACCGGGTATCACAGCCGTGGTTATGTTGTAGCCCCTTTTAAGCTCAGCTTTGGTTGCTGCGCTGATATGACAGCGATATGAATCCCATGCTAAGAGACGAGGGGCGAAGTTAAGCTTTCCCACCACTCTCTGAAGCCAGTCTGCAGTCAGCTCCTCGTTCATCCATCCATTTTTGGACGTGGCCACCACCACCCCACTGATATTTTGCATTGCTTTCACCTCCTTGATCCCCCCTTTGAAGGCAACGTACGGTTTCATTTTGGTCCCGTCTGCTTTCGCAGCCAACACCACAGTTAAGTGGCTCTTCTCATGACCTGTGGTTTTCAGTGGGACACTGCGCGCACCTCTTGCATCCACCGTTGTAGAGCCCACCATATCAAACCACACCGCTGTTTCGTCCATAATCCGCGTTGTAGTTACAAAATTCACCAGTTTCTCAGTGAAGTGCTTGGCGTCTTTCTGGGCTACAGTTGTGCGTCTTCTGACTGAAAAGTCGTTGCGCTTCAGGAATTTGTCCAGCCAGCCGGCACTCGTAGTAAATCTCTCCTCATCCCTGCCGTCACTCACTGTTGCATACACTTCTTTTGCCTTGGCCCTGATCATTTTACGTGAGACTCTGAGATGCTTTGCCCGCATGCTGTGGATCCACTCACACACGCTTACCTCCAGCTCTTCACTGACCTTCTTCCTCCCTCCACCTCGCAGTCTGGCCCTTTTGTCGTCTTCCTCGGACAGACGTCACAGTTCTTCTTTATGTTTACGCCATTCTCGCACTCACTTAGGATCAATCGAGAAATGTCTCGCCGCTGCTTCTCCCGAATCATACTTTTTTCTTTTTGTCTCCATGGTGGTATTGAGAGAATTAAGAAAAACTGAAGACTAAAAGAAAGTTTGTTAACCTGTTTGTTATGTTGCCATAGTGATGAGTCGTTTATGAACGGTTGCGTCTGTCACGTGAAATCAAATCAAAACACAGAACAAACGATCTGACGGTTTTAAAAGATCAAATACAACCTGACACGGAAAAAAAACAAACAGACCAGGCCTCTATTTGAGACCGGCCTTTATTTACCCAAATCTGTTGTCACACCAGGCGTTTAAAAGAGACAGGCGTCTATTTGGGACTCGGCTATTATTTGAAGTTTAACAGTAAGCATGTTATTCGGTTTCAATATGAGGCACTAATTTAGACCCGTTGCGAAAATAAAGACGTGAGCGTAAAGATTGCGCCATTCACGTGCATATTAAGTAGCCATGCTGGTTTGATTTTGGTCTTATAATACGACCATAGATGCTCCAGCAGAGCATGGTTAGTTTAGTCAGCGGTTAAGTTTACAAGAATTTGTCCAAGTTTCAAGATTTGTGGCAAACTAAGATAAACATTTAGACTACAAACCAACAGCTCTAAATTCGCTATTCAGATTAGAGCCGAGGTAGCGTAAACAGCGCGGTGGACAAGAGTGGACTGCGCCCAGAACAGAGATTGAATATATCGTTTCCCACACGTGTATGCCTGTAGACAGGTGTTTGAGAGCACTCGAAAATTAGCAAAACACGAGAAGACGAAAGCAGCTTGCCTACTGCGTCCCAAAGAGACAGAAGTGCCTGCTATGAGCACGCTCGGAACTGATGCACAATCAGAAAATAAGAATATGGTAGTAAAGCCGCGAGATGCGGAGTAGGCCGGGGGCCGAAGCCAGGGTTCATACGGCGCTCAGAGCGACGGCGAACCGTGGAGGTGGCAGCATGGATGCACGAAGCACAAGCCAGAAAAGACAACTTAACTTTGAGGGCTGGAAGTTCTGGCTGAGTCGAACTCTGATTCACTGCCGAGATGAACCGGAAGAAAACGCTGGGCCAGCAGAGCAGGTCGGAGCGGGGCTGGCGGCGATTAGCAGCTGACAATCCAGGCAGCGTCCACGGAAATTGCAGAACTGAGTAGGTAACATGCTGAAAGGATCTTCCTCTTCTTCGGAGGTCACTCGGAACAAGTATGACTGTCCTCACTGTCGGGTTGTCTTATTTGTGGATCCTCAGGTGGCTGTAAAGGCCAATCCGTGATCCACAGATTCTGCTGCAATGTGGGCACTGGAAGGTTGAAGTGGTGTGTGGTGGTGGTGGTGGAGCCTGTCTCTGTTTGTCCTTGCGGTGTTGCCGCTTTGCTTCTGCGGCACGGCAGAGTTTTATTTCATGGTGTGCTGCACCTTCCTGCACAGCTTTTTTCCAGTAGCCCCTGTTCAACACTAAATTCTCCCAGTCGCCGGATGTGATGTTAAACTTTGCCAGGCTGGTCTTAATATTGTCCTTAAAGCGTTTCTTTGGCCCACCAGGGGCTCGCTGTCCTTCTTTTAGCTGGGAGTAGAGGATCTGTTTTGGGAGACGGTTGTTGGGCATGCGGATGACATGACCTGTCCATCGGAGTTGGTACTGCATTATGATGGTAGTGATGCTGGGCATATTTGTTTCCTCCAGAATGCTGGAATTTGTGCGTCTGTCTTCCCAGTTGATCCTCAAGATTTTTCGTAAGGCTCTTTTGATGGAATAGTTCCATAGGTGTCCTTAGGTCCTTAGGTGTCTGCTGTAGGTGGTCCAGGATTCCGCTCCGTACAGCAGAGTTGGGAGAATCACAGCTCTATAGACCAGGAGCTTGGTTTGAGCCCTCAGGTCTCGGTCATCAAAGACTCTTGTCCTAAGTTTGTCATAGGCTCCGCTGGCACAGCTCAGGCGATGGTTAACCTCAGAGTCTATATCAGCTTTGGACGAGAGAATGCTGCCAAGATAGCGGAAGTGTTCCACGCTTTCCAGAGTGGTATTATCCACTTTGATGATGGGCTGGAGTGATGGCTGGTTAGGTGGTGGTTGATACAAAACCTGCGTTTCCTCGAGAGAGTCCTGAAGTAACTGCTGGGTGGCAGTTTCTTTCAGGCTGTCTATGTTCAGTCTTCGCCGGGTCTGCTTCTTCTGAATCCTCCTCCTCTTTTTAAGTTTGATGGACAATTTGGATCGGATGAGGCGGTGGTCTGTCCAGCAGTTATCAGAGTCTATCATGGCCCTTGTGATGTTCACATCACAGCGGTCCCTTGCTCTTACAATGACATAGTCAATGAGGTGCCATTGCTTGGAGCGAGGGTGCCTCCATGATACCTTGAATTTGTTTTTCTGTCGATAGAGAGTGTTGGTGATGACGAGATTGTGCTAAGCACACTTACTCAGAAGCAGCACTCCGTTGGAGTTGATGTTACCAATGCCCTCCTTGCCGATAGTGCCCTTCCAGAGGTGTTGGTCCCGACCTACCCTAGCATTGAATCTCCAAGAAGGATGATCTTGTCCTCCCTGGGGATTTTTGACAGGGTTTCTTCCAGGCAGGCGTAGAAGGCTTCTTTTTCCTCCACATTGGAGTCTAGGGTAGGGGCATAGGCGCTCATTACTGTCGCTGTCTGGTTATTGGCCAACACCAGACGGAGAGTCATGAGGCGCTCACTGATCCCCACAGGAAGTTCGGAGAGGTGGTTGAAAAGCTGGTTTTTGATGGCAAATCCAACTCCATGGTTTCTAGCCTCATCGGCTGGCTTTCCTTTCCAAAAGAAAGTGTAGCCACCTTTCTCCTCCTTCAGCTGCCCTTCACCTGCCGTCGGGTTTCGGAGAGAGCAGCTATATCAATCCGGCATCTCTGCAGTTCTCTGGCAATGATGGCGGTTCGTCTCTCAGGTCTGTCACTGGAGATGTTGTCCATCAGAGTGCGCACATTCCAGGCTCCAAAATTAAATTTAAATTTCTTTTGTTTCTGACCGCAAATGAGGTGTTCCCTCTGGACTAGGGCTGAAACGATTCATCGAGTTACTCGAGTTACTCGATTACAAAAATTCCTCGAGGCAAAAACTCTGCCTCGAAGCCTCGTTAAATTCCTATGACGCGCACTATACGCGCAGGGATCTGATTGTTCCACACGGACCGTTGTTCAGGAAGCACACCACTAGCGCGCGATACATTTTGAATTTAGTTAGCGCGATGGCGGAGAGTAAAGATGTGCAGAAACAGCAGAGAATGTCTAAAGTTTGGGAAGAGAACAAGGTGCAATGTGTCTACTGACCTGGTATACCACAGCAGTACGTCTTCAGCATCTGAACCGAAAACATCCGCTCCACGCCGTTTCACCGAGCGTCGCTGAAACAAGGTAACGTAGCCTAAGCAGCCGCTGGTTTTAATCGCATACTGTATTTGTAGCGATGTAGCGATGTCGTGATGCGGGTTGACTAGATATGATGTTTAGCTTTGATGTTTTTAACTAGTAAACTTATTCACGTTCAATTGCAAGAGAGTATAGCCTAAAAAAAAAACTTCACACACACACACCCTCGTCTCTCACTCTTCCGTGTGTGCGCGCGCACACACACACACAGGTTGCTAGGTTACCATAGAAAATAGGCTCACCCCCGAAATTATATATTATTTGTTGGTAGCCTAATGGTAAATGCTGCAGGTGTAGAAATCTACATAAAACAGATATTTACTTTGATGTCAGGGCTAGATTACAGCATGAAACTTAATTAAATTAAATTTGCCAAATGTTGGAGTTGGAATAAATACCTCTGTTCTTTTGAGAAATAAAAGCCAAATGCTTGATCATTTTACAGCCACATCATTTTCGTTATGCATTATTTGTTTTGGTTGTTTCAAAACGCAAAAAGAATTATCCGATTAATCGATTAATCGATCGATTAATTTCTAGATTAATCGATTACAAAAAGAATCAATAGCTGCAGCCCTACTCTGGACGCGGTAATCCAGTCGGGAGATTATGAGGCAGGCTATTTTTAGGGCACCTTTTCTAGCCCCTTCCCCATGTGGGGTAAGCAGAGCGGATCCTAAATAGGACTGCTTAGTCATGGGTGTAGCTGCCGAAGAGCTCTTCTGCCTCGTTCCAAGAGCCCAGCAACTGACTCTAACACCCATCGCCTGATGTGCCAGCTCATGACTAGGGACTTCCAGACTACACAAACCTGCCCCCGTCGCCACTTGCTGGTCGCCATAGGACTTTATCCGGAGTGGTAGGGTGGATCCTTTGTGATCCTGTGTGTGGCGTTGTTTAACGTGGGGAGGCTGGTGCACAGACAGCCACCACACGGTCCTTGGCAGGTCAGGGTCAGGGTCCAGTGGCATGGAGTCCAGGACGACTGGGGACCCATCCCTGCTGCAGCCTTCATCCGCCTTTCCAGCCGTTGTGATGCTGCACTTAAGTAAGCCATCATCCTCCGCCTGTTTCGCCGTTGAGGTCTTTTGTCTTTTTTTTCAGGGTGTGCTCCCTTAGCCTTTGCCTCTATAGGCTACCCACAAGGCAGTTGGATTATTTACCCATAGCTGGGGCAGTGGTTGGCAGGTGCCAGGGCATGTCCACTGCTTGGTGGGCCTGCACACGTGCCTCTGGGGCCCACTGCTGCTCCGAGATCCCCTACAGTCCAGCCTGGGTCCGCTAGGGCCCAGTTACCGTGTGTGGCCACAAGGAGGCACTGTAGGAGTCTTGGCGGTGGAGAGGCTATGTACCGACAGGAGGAGACTTACGATCTCGGCTCCTCTTTTTGCCCCTTGCACAAGGGCTAGTCGGTGGCAGTAGCTGTAAGCAGACTGTAGAAAGCAGAAGCAGCATGCAGCATGCAGTCACTACTAAACTACTAAACTACAAGACACTGCTATCCCAGTACTACTGCACTGACGCATCACACACGCCCTGTGTTACACACACACACTGTGTTACACACACACACGGGGAAAGGATAGCGCTGCTAGGAAGCTACCATTCTTGACCGCGTGTGTCCGCCAGTGCAGCAAAAAGCTGCTGAGAGGAACGAGTGCAGAGGGAGAGAGAGACATCCTCTAGGTCTAGGATATAAATCAGCTGATAACAACGCGACGTGGTGGTGAAGGTAAATTGATGTCGTACTCGTCTGGAATGACAGCTGACAGTGGAGAGAGAAGAACGGGTTTAAAACAGGGGAGTCATGCTGTGATTGGCTCGGAAAAGTTTGTAGCCGCTTCTGATTGGTTAAAAAGAAAGTGGGCGTTTCAGCAATTGATTAGAGAAAAATGAGTAGAGAGAGAGAGAGAGAGAGAGAGAGGGAATAAATTGAGAAATCTTCCTGCATGAATTTATGCTAAGCTTCATTAAAGCTTAGTGGTTAAGTCAGCAAAGTAGATAAAATAATAAGTAGCCAAATAATCACAAATTCAATCTCTCCACAGGAGAGAAATACTGGCGATTTTTCTACAGAAAGTCACCAGATTTGTCGCTAGTCGCTTTTCTGAAAAAAAAGTCGATAAGGGGGTCTGAAAAGTCGATAAATCTAGCAACAAAGTCGCTAAGTTGGCAACACTGCTCGCAGCACTTCAACATGGGTGTTTTTTTCCGCTTGAAAAGCCGACTGGACGTGACATGGGGGCGTGGCAGTATCGATAATTCCATTTTTTTATTTGATATTCAAAATTGTGACTTAATTTTGATAAATTGCGATTTAAAATCAAAATCGTGACACCCTTAATAATAATAATTCATACCAGAACAATTAAGACACTGACCCCTCCTCTCTTCCACATGTGTTTCCAGCCTCCCCCCTCACAGCGGAGGAGGGCCCCCACTCGACCCACCGCCGAGAGAAGCGCTGCTCCTGCGAGAACCAGAAAGACAAGGAGTGCATTTTTTTCTGCCACATCGGTATCGTCTGGGTCAACACGCCGAGGTGAGTTTGTTTTCACAGTAACGGGATCAAGTTCACAGCCAAAGTGTGTTAATAAAACAAACAGTAAAGATAAGACACCATCATTTATCCACGTGTGTGTGTGTGTGTGTGTGTGTGTGTGTGTGTGTGTGTGTGTGTGTGTGTGTGTGTGTGTGTGTGTGTGTGTGTGTGTGTGTGTGTGTGCGTGTTTGTGTGTGTGTGTGTGTGTTTCCGGGGGAGGTTTTCGGGAGGCGGTCACACATCATCAACTTTCACTGGTCAGTGAGTTTCAGAGTAGAAAAATAACCCAATCAGTCATCGGCAGGGGCGTTGCTTTAAACTCTGAAGTGAGGGGGACAGATTGTTCAGAACCACAATTTGCTTTATTCACCTTGAACATTCTAAGGAGCTTGGGTACACCTACCACTTCCGGGAATTCTTGCGTCGCGATTTCTCTTAGCGGCAATGGCGCCGCACTGCTGTGTTCCCCAGTGCACTTCGTCACACAGGAAAAAAATCCAACAGAGGACAACCTTTCACCGTTTTCCAGAGGATAAGGGACTACGTCGAGAGTGGATAAAAAATATCAGAAGGGATTCTGGTCGTGATTTTAAGGTAAGTTTTCAGATAGCTGGTGCTTTGAGTCAGTCTCCATAACTAGCTTGTATCGCTAACCAGGCTAGCTAGAACTAGCAAGTTAAAGTTTTAGTAGATAGATTAAGGCAGCCAAGGTTGTTGACATTTACTGCCTAGTCCAAAATTAGTAGTATGTTATTTAAATCTACCACTACAGATTCACTCGTATATAAATATATTCTGAGTGAGCTTGTTTGTATTAGCTTCTAGTCACTAGCTAGTTAACCTAGGGAACGTCAGTTTTCACATAAGTGTCCCTAGCTAGGAAGAGGATGCTCAGGAGTCACGTCGAGTCTGATCAATAAAATTATTCTTGTAAAAATATATTTTTTATTGGTGCAGATAAAAACACACACAAAAGTGTGCTCTGAGCATTTCCTCCCAGACTGCCTTGTAAAGACCCTGACTGGCATCACCAAGCTGAAAGAAGGTGCCGTGCCGACTGTGTTTGCATGGAGCTCGTTCAGACCAGAGGAGGATCGTTGTTAGAACTACAAGGCAGTATTTAGATGAGTGAATTTACCAGATTGTAATGCATTTATTAACTGTGTAGTGACATTATTTCTCTGCTGATTATTTCCAGTAATGTTTCCACGGACCTTGTTGATGGTGTGAATGTGTTGAGGTATGTAAAGGTGTAATTGGTTACATGATATTGAGCAACACATGTATGTGCTTATAACAATCCATAAACATGTTTAATCCATGCATCCTTTTAAAAGACCTAATGTGTCCATCAATATGTTTCTCTTATACTTCCAGTGAAGAGACGCCCCCTCCGGACCCATGAATATGCTGCGCTGCCTCCCTCACTTCAAGATCAACTTGAGGAAGCTTGCAAGACTGCTGAACGCTGGAAGACTGTTTGTTGTGTTTTTGTGGCCAGGTTGGGCCAGTTTGTTTTTCTTGGCCACTTGTGGAGCCTGGGCTGTCTACAGAGAGCACATTTTTTTACAGTGTGTTCAGGGGACAGGCAGCTCTCGGATAGTGAGGAGATGTTTGCTGTATGTGACAAAAAATGTTGTAGCCTAAAAAACGTGTGACATTGCTTAGAGCACCTTCAATAGCAGAGCTTCAACAAAAACAGTTTATGGTGTCAAATGTCCAAGGTGATGATAAACCGGTATCATTTTATACAGGGTTCCCAGATTATGCTGCATTTAAAGCTGTGTGTATGGCCCTGCAACCTACTGCAGAAAATATGGTGGGATGGAGTCAGGCTCAGCGACTCAAATATACAAATGTGGAGGTAATTCAGCAAGGCTTTAGCACCTCTAAATTGTCCACTATGGACCAGTTTTTTCTTTTTCTTTGCAGGTTGAGGCAGGGATGTCCTGGGCAGGACCTTGCAACCCGTTTCCATATATCACAGTCAACAGTAAGAAGGATCTGTGACCTGGGTCAACTTTTTGTATTTTATGTTGGGAACACTTCCAATTTGGCCTTCAAGGAAAACTGTGGATGAGCTTATGCCAGATTGTTTTAAATGCATGTTCCCAGGTACTAGAGTTATATTGGATTGCACAGAAATTCATGTACTAAAACCTAGCTCCACGGTCCTTAACTCAGTGACTTACTCACACTACAAAGGTAACACCACATTTAAGGGTCTAATTGGCATCGCGCCCTCAGGTGAAGTGACTTTTGTCAGTGACTTATATACAGGTTCCATATTTGACAAGGAGATTACAAAACAATCAGGTATCCTTTCTGTGCTTGAAGGAGATGCGGTCATGGCTGATAAAGGCTTTCTCATCGAGGACCTTCCCTCTGAAATACATGTCTTGTAATCCCTCCTTTTTGAGGCCCAAGTGAGCATTTCACTGCAGACAAAGTTCGAAAGACTCAACCAATAGCAAGACTACGAATCCATGTAGAGCGCGCCATTAGGCGGATTAAAGAGTACCATATATTTGATAAAGTGTTACCCATGACACTGGGGGGCTCCATTAACCAACTGTGGGCCGTTTGTGCCCTTTTAACTAATTTCCAAGGTCCTCTCTTTTGAAATTGCAATGTAAATATTTACCAATGTTATGTAAATATTTACCAATGTTATGTACATATTTACCAATGTTATGTAAATATCTACAACTGTAATGTTAATATCCACAAATATTTTCAAACCTTGTTTAAGAAGTGATAATATTTTTATGAATGTGTACAAAACCTTAACCATTATTATTGTTCATTTTTAGGAATCTATACAAAAGTCTCACTTTTATTATTGTTCATCTTTACAAATCTATACAACACCTTAACCGCTATTACTGGTATTGTTCATTTTTAGGAATCTATACAAAACTCACTTTTATTGTTCCATTTTTTTTTTTTACGAATCTGACCTAGTAATCACTTCACATGCTCTTTGATATACCTGTGACTGATTTTATTTTATTTTATGTGTGGGAGATATGTGTATGTATAAGCTACTGAATCTCCCTCTGAATTTCCCTCAGAATGAATAAAATGTCCATTTATCTAAAGAATAAAGCACAATTTTATTACACATGGATGATGTCCTTCATAACTTGACAACTTAGTATACAGGAACCAGAACTGGTCAGAACATCAAAAAGAGGGCATTCAAAACATTGATAGGCACACTGGTCTAGGTTTGTAAAGGTAACTTTGTACATAAAAATTGGTATGGGGGAATACAAATGGCCTGCTTGTATATTGTATAGTATGGAAAAACGTACCAGAAAAGGTCAGAACATTAGAAATTAGGAACAAACAATTAAAAAACAGAGAACTATATACATAAACAGATTATCAGTGATGCATTACATGATTTTGTTACACATAGCAGGCAAAAAGTGGGTGAAAAAATGTGTCCAATTTACATTTCATGTTCTCCCACTCCTTTGGTTCGAAGTGCACCCGCTCCAAGTGATGGTCATCTTTGCATTTCACAAAAAAGTCACAACACTTCAACCCAGTGATGCTCATCTGCCCCATCACTTGAAAATAGTACTCATGTGTGGTCTTGAGGCTAAGACTACCATCAGCGTTGCAGCACAAGTACTTGCAGGCCTCTGCACACTGTCTTTGTTGGGGCACTTGATCTTGAGGAGGCCATGCATTGGTGAGGCACTGGGGTCAATCACCTTTCAGTCAGGTGAGGCACCTAGGTGTGGGGCGTGGTGGTTGATGACAATATCACCGGAGAAGAGCTCAAAATTTCAAATAAAGTTGATAGTCAGCCGCAGCAACAGGCTCCAGCTCCAGGCCTCGTCTTTTTTTCAGATTGTCTGCTAAAACCTTGAAGTCTGCCACCCTTAAACAATGGCTCTGTCCCCTAGTGTCGATCTCCAGCTGTATTGCAACAGCCTGAGTGACCGTCAGGCCACCATAGAAGCACGCCTCAGTGTCATCCAGAACTGTGCTGAATGAGCATGGCTGTGATGGTAGAGGAAACGGGGGATCATCACCAGACCTGGTAGACTGTGTTGTGTGGTAGGTAAGCACAGATCCCTTTGGAAGGTCTCCAAAGTCGGTGGAGAGGCTTTCTGTTCTCCTCCAGCAGCTTGAACATCTGACTCTTGCTGACACTCTGTATTACACTCAGGTTTCGGTGTAGGCTCTCTGCAAAGGCATTTGATGGAAGCGGCAGTGACACAGGGCAGTACAGATTCAACATCACCCCTTCAGAAGAGCGTTGCCTCTTTGGCAGGGGTGCGTTGGTCACTGGTGGTTTCAGCTTTGAAACACTTACAGAGCTCACCGTTCTTGGACTGACACCCAGGGCCCTTGATGGAACGTGCCAGGCTTGAGGCAATGACGTCTTGCTAGTCATTGGGGGGACAGACGTGTAGCCCATCTTGACAAAGTGAGCCAGAGTATAGAGGAGCCCGATGAGATGGTTGCACTGTCCCAAGCCAGCTTTCCAGTTGCACTGTGTCTCCCTTATGTATGGCTGCTCAAGTGACAGCTCCACCTGAAAAGATAATCAAACTTTACACACTTGACACTTCAGAATTGCTAATAACAAATACATAACATATGGATTAAATAAATATATATACATACACTGAGTGTGCAGTGAATTAGGTACATCTGGCATTTTAATGTTCTGCCATGAAAATCTTATAGGTTGTTTACAATGACATTTGCGAACATAACTTGAAATATACCTAATATCTTGGACACTCATTGTACAAAAAAGTCAGGGTTGTGGAATAGCTCACAGTATGGATTTTAGACGTAGTTACTTGAGTTATTTTAAGTAATGACATTCCACTCTCATGTCAATTTTAAACAGACACGTGATTTGTAAACCTAAAGCTAAATACATTTTGAAGAACCTTCCTCGACCCTGGATACACTGCTCCAAGAACTGAGCAACTCTTATCTTAACATGAATGTTACTTACCTTACCTTATCACTTACCTGATAATTATACTATCATTATACTACCCTTAACCACAAACATGCACCTAGCCCTATCTTGCTTTGCTAATTTGAAACAACATCATGTTTTAGAAGATATCAATGAGGCGTATGTGATATCACATCAATTACAGGTAACATAGGTTTATTTTGTTCTTCTGTTGTTGTCATACCTTCACAGTTTCGACTTTAAGCCTGTTAAGAAGAACTAAATAAACCTAAGTTAAATCTGTAGGCAAAATGAACCTGTTTAGTATACAGGGAACATGTTAATGAGATACAATGAACATGTTATTTTCAGTCAGACAGGGATAGGTACATTGTTGATATGAACTGAACATTTAGCAAGCTGGTTTAGCTGTGGCTGTCTGCTTAGCACTATGATACCTGATGATACACCTGTATGGTGTAAGGTGCCTCATTTTTTCGCTCAGAGGGAAAAGACCTTGCCCTCATGAAAATGTGTGGGCTCCTACTAACTGTCAATTAAAGACATGTTAAGTGTTTAAAAAAATCTAACATAGCAGACAGACAGTCGACAATTCCATATCACAGCTAAGCTAACTATCCTAGCATAACAAGCTAGCGGAAAAGTTTGTAAGTAAGTTTGCTTACCTTCCACGTCGTGG
>CM042440.1:32896693-32981693 GCA_023631565.1 Gymnocephalus cernua
TAAATGAATGAAATAGAACGAAGTAATAACAGTAAAAGAAATACATAAAAACCATGATACAATCTGGTGAATAAATGTTGATAAAAACAGCGATTATTGGGCTCAAAATACCAATAATAACCAGCTGTATCCAGCTTCTCTGCTGCAGCCGACTGGCAGAAAGAAACGTGCTCCAATCACGAAAGATGCTTCCCATTAAAATACATTAGTTTAAAAAACGTGACCCCATC
The DNA here is from genome assembly GCA_023631565.1 of Gymnocephalus cernua. Lineage (NCBI taxonomy): Eukaryota > Metazoa > Chordata > Actinopteri > Perciformes > Percidae > Gymnocephalus > Gymnocephalus cernua. The sequence continues at coordinate 32,896,924 of CM042440.1, forward strand.
ACGTAAATCTTCACAATTACGTGATGGTATCACGTTCTAATAGATTAATTTTCGTGATTATATCACAAACTGACATGAGACTGGGTTGATTCAGGACTTCTTCAGGACATGAACACCTGTTTCCTGGGTGAAAGTCTTGTGTTTTCTCCTGAACTTCCTCAGGACATGAACTCCTTGTGCCTTGTGTTTTGACAGTAATAAATACGTGGAATACATACCAGTTACAGAGCTTAGTTTTTTAGAGATATATTTACGAATGGTTCATGAACAGGTGTAAAAGATGTGCATTAATCTGCATATGTTCCCTTCTGTTTTGATAAAAACTACAAAGCAAAGTTACTGATGAAGCTATTAATTGTTTTTTTTTAAATATTTACATCTTCAGTGGGAACCACTGAACTCACAGCTGAGAGACAGAGATCTTTTGCAGAGTCCTTTCTGCTTCATGAGCCAGAAAAAACAGAAACTGTTAAGTACTGTGTGTGTGTGTGTGTGTGTGTGTGTGTGTGTGTGTGTGTGTGTGTGTGTGTGTGTGTGTGTGTGTGTGTGTGTGTGTGTGTGTGTTTGTGTGTGTGTGTGTGTGTGTGTTTGTGTGTGTGTTTCTGTGAGTGTGTGTGTGTGTGTTAGGTTGGTTTGTGTCTGTGTGTGTGTGTGTGTGTGTGTGTGTGTGTGTGTGTGTGTGTGTGTGTGTGTGTGTGTCTCTGTGGTTCTGTGTGTGTGTGTGCTTGTGTGTCTGTGTGTGTGTGTGTGTGTCTCTGTGTTTGTGTTTCTGTGTGTGTGTGTGTGTGTGTGTGTGTGTGTGTGTGTGTGTGTGTGTGTTTGTGTGTGTGTGTGTGTGTGTTTGTGTGTGTGTTTCTGTGAGTGTGTGTGTGTGTGTTAGGTTGGTTTGTGTCTGTGTGTGTGTGTGTGTGTGTGTGTGTGTGTGTGTGTGTGTGTGTGTGTGTGTGTGTGTCTCTGTGGTTCTGTGTGTGTGTGTGCTTGTGTGTCTGTGTGTGTGTGTGTGTGTCTCTGTGTTTGTGTTTCTGTGTGTGTGTGTGTGTGTGTGTGTGTGTGTGTGTGTGTGTGTCTGTGTTTCTGTGTGTCTGTGTGTGTGTTTCTGTGTGTGTGTCTGTGTTTCTGTATGTGTCTGTTTCTGTGAGCGTGTGAGTGTGTGAGTGTGTGAGTGTGTGTGTGTCTGTGTTTCTGTATGTGTCTGTTTCTGTGAGCGTGTGCGTGTGTGAGTGTGAGTGTGTGTGTGTGTGTTTCTGCTGTAGCTGCTTTTAATGAGCCAGAAAAAACAGAAACTGTTAAGTACTTTCAGTGTAAATGTTGTCTTTGAAATCCGATTTTCACTCATATTTTTATTTTATTTCATGGACTTGTTTTTGCACATTTTCACAAGCGTTAAAAACTAAACACTGAAGCCAGTCGGGGAGTGTTATTCTACGTCACGCCCTCACGTCTCCAAGCATCCAGAAAGAGGCTGAAATCCAAACTAAAGACAGGCTCGCAACTCAAACAAAACAGTTTACTTAACATCCGCCGTGTGGTGAGAAGATTTACCCAAACAACAAAAAGATATCTTTCATTTTTTAGAAGGGCTTACAGACATGCTTAATTATTTTCTCTCAGATTTGATAACCAGACACAATGTTGTTTAGTCAAAATGTTATAGCATCTAATATTTTATTATATTATATCAGTGGGGAGGCTCACACATTTGGGACTTGACTCACCTGACAAACAACTCTAAAAGACAGAAACAATCATGTGAGCTTTTATAATCGGTGTGTGTGTGTGTGTGTGTGTGTGTGTGTGTGTGTGTGTGTGTGTGTGTGTGTGTGTGTGTGTGTGTGTGTGTGTGTGTGTGACTGTGTGTGTGTGACTGTGTGTGACTGTGTGTGTGTGTGACTGTGTGTGTGTGTGTGTGTGTGTGTGTGTGTGTGTGTGTGTGTGTGTGTGTGTGTGTGTGTGACTGTGTGTGTGTGTGTGTGACTGTGTGTGTGTGTGTGTGTGTGTGTGTGTGTGACTGTGTGTGTGTGACTGTGTGTGACTGTGTGTGTGTGTGACTGTGTGTGTGTGTGTGTGTGTGTGACTGTGTGTGTGTGTGTGTGACTGTGTGTGTGTGTGTGACTGTGTGTGTGTGTGTGTCAGATGTTTTTGTTGGGTGACCATACAGATGTTTTTTAAGTTTGTGTTTTTTAATGTTATCTGTTGATTGACAAAAGCATCAAAGAAATAGTGACATTTCTTTTGAAAAGGCGACAAATACTTTTGAAAGAAAAACCAAAAAAAAACCTGAATAAGGCAACAAAAACATTTAAAAGAATACCGAATCCTCCTCCCGTCCTCAGTCCGTTACCACAGTAACACATTAATGAAGTAACCAGTGACTGTCCTTCCTTTGCCGTACCTGAAGTTGCTGCATTCTGGCTGCTGTCTGGAGATTCCTACGTAAACACCTTCCCGTAATCAACGGCGCCGCCATTACGTCGACCAGCGTGGCGTGCGTAGTTCAAGCATAGGGTTCAGTTCGGTGGAAAAAGGTTCAGCAGAAACCAGAACCCGTCAAAAAGCCCAATATTATCCAATATTCAGCCGGATCCGAAGCCGAATCCTGGATTGATTAAATGCACTCTCTCTCTCTTTCCAGGCAGATGTGTTTGGATTTGACGTATTTTCCCACACCTTAGCTTTAAAGTACTTTGACATGATAATAAATATATATATATATATATATATATATATATAGAGAGAGAGAGAGAGAGAGAGAGAGAGAGAGTTGTCCAGAATCATCCAATATTGAGCCTCCTGTCTGTTAACAGTATTGTACATAACGCAGCGACACGCGGCTCGGAGCAGCGGAGCCGTAACTCACGCTGCTGCAGTTCAAGCCGTCAGGTCGCTGGGATTTATTCATCCATGTGTTGAGACCCAGCGGGGAACTCACTGACCCGATGACACACAAAGAAAGACATCAAGTGGGAGTAGGGAAGACAGCCGAGTTACAAAAAATGAGGTTAACTAAAGTGTGGAAAAGGAAAAGAGATGATATTGCAGATATGAGCACACCAGTGGAAATAAGACAGATGTGTTACTATACAGTTTTTTACAATCACTTTGCTACTAATTTCAGAACGTTGACGTAATTTTTCAAAACTCTAGACCAGGGGTCTTCAACGTTTTTTAGGCCAAGGACCCGTTATCTGACAGGGAGACAGAGTAGGGACTGTCTACTATGTGTACTGTGTTAAATAATAAGTTGCCTTAATGCAGGGTCTTCAACGTTTTATAGCTAAGGACCGAAAACTGAAAACCAGACGTAGCAGGGACCCCTACTACATATATCGTATAACATGTTGCAGATTAAACTGGGCCTACAATAACATGTAGAGGGTCTAAAGCCTTTATGTACACACCTTTTTACATAGAATACTAAGCTATTAAAATAGTTGTTGGAATGATTTTATGTTTTAATGTTAAACATGTATGTGAATGCTTAGGAATACCTGTATCTGTGGATGGCCTACCTTACCTATAGGCAACATGTTGGATTCTTTTTCTTTTAGGACATTTCTCATTTAAAAAAAAAAACTTAACCATAATATGGAGGCCCCCCTGCATTGACTCTGAGGACATAGTTTCACTGGGTCATCGTTCGTACAATCATTAAATATTGTAATACAAAATAGGTGATACATGTTTCATACTAGATGTAAATACAACCCTGTAAAAGTACTGCAGTAGTAGAAAGAATACTACAGACACCAGGGACGGACTGGGGCTAAAAAACAGCCCTGGACTTTGTCCCAAATAGGCCCATCATCCGGCCATTTAGCCCTAGTCCTGCGCGACAGACACTTGCCAGGATGTCTTGATACTACGCCACAATACTGTAGCCTATCAGACGAGGTATTCACAGCAAAGTTAAACCTAAACCCCAAATTACACAAACTGGTAATTAAGTACAAAGTATTACTGACAACCCTTTCAGAGATAAAGTAGGCTACTTGCTGTACCTAAACATGGGTATTAGATATATATCGTAGGCCTATATCATTTGTTTATTCAGGTTGAAGATAGATATCTATCTTCAATCTGAATAAACAAATGATTTTAAAGATAGTTTTTCTTTTTTTTTTTTTACACGTAGCGTATAAGTGATCGTATTAGCACCCCTGCTGTTGACTGTTCATATGGCTTTGTTTAGACTTCTTTGTGTGGCGACGGCCGTCGGTTGGACGGCCGTTCTGGACTTCTCCAGAACGCACAGATTGTCAGTCTGTCCCTGACAGACACAGTGGAATCAGTGAACAAAACCTGAAATGTATTGATGAAAAACAATACAGTACGATCACAACATAGGTTTATTTGACTCAAAGCAAAATAATTAGCTAGGAAATAGAAAAGAAAAGACAGTACTGTAAAACATCAAATGCAGTGTTCCTCAACTTGCTTGTACTGTAATAAGCAAAACAAAGAAGTGATTACTGTACTTCTACATATTCATCAACTCTGTCTTGTAGATTTGGCCGCAGGTTCTCATCTACATCGCAATTAGCCAAACATCTTGGAAAAAACCTTCGGGCATGGCGAACAATGTGGTATATATGTATTTATACTACTTTGTTTAAGAATGCTTGATTCTGATTGGCTGGGAGGAGGGCATTAACCCGGCATATTGCCCGCTGACTGACTGAGGACAGCGTCATCAAATAGTAGATCAATACGCCGCTTGTATTTTTTTTTTCTATCACAGAAATTTCAAACATGAGGTCCGTTGTAAAATAAACCTTGTTTAAAAAAGTTTCTAAAATGTGTCTGAAATCTATCGGAGGGTCAGTCGATATGTAGTTTATGTAGCAGCTACGTTATTAAACTAACGTTAGTGATCAGATGCAGCCTTGTGTGGTTGCTATAGAAACTAATTAACGTTAGCTACAGTTGAGCTAACCTTATTCGCCGTAGTTCTAAACATTAGCTACAGTGTTTTAAAAATGGACGAATTAATTGTCAATTTTAATATAGTTGGAGTAGGGAAGACATTTGAGGACTGGTTAAAGAGCGACGAGGACGACAGAATGACAAAAGAAAAAGACGAGGCCCAGGGTACCAGGGTACCCGGGTACCAGGGTAGGCTTCCTGTTTCCAGATCTGACAGATGAGGAGCTGCGTACAAGTGAAGACGGGGCCCTGGAATCAAACACAGAAAAGGTAACCTGCCATCAAGGTTTTCACCAAGTGGAAGAGCCACCAGAAGATAGACTAACAGTGACGACTGACCCGGACACCTGCAGCGCCGAAGAACTAGCTAGCTAGCTAGCTAAACGATTTGTTAAGACGGCAGCCTTGTGTGGTTGCTATAGAAACTACTTAGCTACAGCTGAGCTAACGTCATTCACCGTATTCTAAAGGGGACTACTTTTTGAGGGAGATTAACTCAAACAGAGTATACATTTAATAAGCATGCAATACGAATAAGAAAAAGCATAATTATTAAAGTATTTGAATTGTTTTATTATGTTGGCAAGGAAGAAGTAGAATAAACGGGATAATCACCTCAAGGCGGGGCAATAAACAGTTTGATATGCCCGGCTGGTGGAAGGTTACCGGCTGGTGGACGGCTTACCGCCCAAGACGAAGCCGTCCACCAGCCGGGCATATCAAACTGTTTATTGCCCTGCCTCTCGGTGATTATCCCTTACATATACAGTATATATATATATATATAAAGTATATATCTCAATCATCAGTAACGAGTTGGCAGAATTGGACATGCAATTCCAAGGGCCTGCATGCATACAGTGCAGTACTGTCAATACTGTAAATAGTCTCAAAGGTAGTACATGGGATCATAGAAACAGTGTCTGATAAACAGTAGTACATTACAGTAAAGATAGTACATGGGACCATAGTAACAGTGTCTGATAAACAGTAGTACATCACAGTAAAGGTAGTACATAGGACCATATAAACAGTGTTTGATAAACAGTAGTACATTACAGTAAAGGTAGTACATGGGACCATAGTAACAGTGTCTGAAAAACAGTAGTACATTACAGTAAAGGTAGTACATGGGACCATAGTAACAGTGTCTGATAAACAGTAGTACGTTACAGTAAAGGTAGTACATGGGAACATAGTAACAGTGTCTGATAAACAGTAGTACATTACAGTAAAGGTAGTACATGGTACCATAGTAACAGTGTCTGATAAACAGTAGTACATTACAGTAAAGGTAGTACATGGGACCATAGTAACAGTGTCTGATAAACAGTAGTACATTACAGTAAAGGTAGTACATGGGATCATAGAAACAGTGTCTGATAAACAGTAGTACATTACAGTAAAGGTAGTACATGGGACCATAGTAACAGTGTCTGATAAACAGTAGTACATTACAGTAAAGGTAGTACATAGGACCATATAAACAGTGTCTGATAAACAGTAGTACGTTACAGTAAAGGTAGTACATAGGACCATATAAACAGTGTCTGATAAACAGTAGTACATTACAGTAAAGGTAGTACATGGGATCATAGAAACAGTGTCTGATAAACAGTAGTACATTACAGTAAAGGTAGTACATGGGACCATAGTAACAGTGTCTGATAAACAGTAGTACATTACAGTAAAGGTAGTACATGGGACCATAGTAACAGTGTCTGATAAACAGTAGTACGTTACAGTAAAGGTAGTACATGGGACCATAGTAACAGTGTCTGATAAACAGTAGTACATCACAGTAAAGGTAGTACATAGGACCATATAAACAGTGTTTGATAAACAGTAGTACATCACAGTAAAGGTAGTACATAGGACCATATAAACAGTGTCTGATAAACAGTAGTACATCACAGTAAAGGTAGTACATAGGACCATATAAACAGTGTTTGATAAACAGTAGTACATTACAGTAAAGGTAGTACATAGGACCATATAAACAGTGTTTGATAAACAGTAGTACATCACAGTAAAGGTAGTACATGGGACCATATAAACAGTGTTTGATAAACAGTAGTACATTACAGTAAAGGTAGTACATGGGACCATAGTAACAGTGTCTGAAAAACAGTAGTACATTACAGTAAAGGTAGTACATGGGACCATAGTAACAGTGTCTGATAAACAGTAGTACGTTACAGTAAAGGTAGTACATAGGACCATATAAACAGTGTTTGATAAACAGTAGTACATTACAGTAAAGGTAGTACATGGGACCATAGTAACAGTGTCTGAAAAACAGTAGTACATTACAGTAAAGGTAGTACATGGGACCATAGTAACAGTGTCTGATAAACAGTAGTACGTTACAGTAAAGGTAGTACATGGGACCATAGTAACAGTGTCTGATAAACAGTAGTACATTACAGTAAAGGTAGTACATGGGACCATAGTAACAGTGTCTGATAAACAGTAGTACATTACAGTAAAGGTAGTACATGGGACCATAGTAACAGTGTCTGATAAACAGTAGTACATTACAGTAAAGGTAGTACATGGGACCATAGTAACAGTGTCTGATAAACAGTAGTACATTACAGTAAAGGTAGTACATAGGACCATATAAACAGTGTCTGATAAACAGTAGTACATTACAGTAAAGGTAGTACATGGGATCATAGTAACAGTGTCTGATAAACAGTAGTACATTACAGTAAAGGTAGTACATGGGATCATAGTAACAGTGTCTGATAAACAGTAGTACATTACAGTAAAGGTAGTACATGGGACCATAGTAACAGTGTCTGATAAACAGTAGTACATTACAGTAAAGGTAGTACATGGGATCATAGTAACAGTGTCTGATAAACAGTAGTACGTTACAGTAAAGGTAGTACATGGGACCATAGAAACAGTGTCTGATAAACAGTAGTACATTACAGTAAAGGTAGTACATGGGACCATAGTAACAGTGTCTGATAAACAGTAGTACATTACAGTAAAGGTAGTACATGGGACCATAGTAACAGTGTCTGATAAACAGTAGTACATTACAGTAAAGGTAGTACATAGGACCATATAAACAGTGTCTGATAAACAGTAGTACGTTACAGTAAAGGTAGTACATAGGACCATATAAACAGTGTCTGATAAACAGTAGTACATTACAGTAAAGGTAGTACATGGGATCATAGAAACAGTGTCTGATAAACAGTAGTGCATTACAGTAAAGGTAGTACATGGGACCATAGTAACAGTGTCTGATAAACAGTAGTACATTACAGTAAAGGTAGTACATGGGACCATAGTAACAGTGTCTGATAAACAGTAGTACGTTACAGTAAAGGTAGTACATAGGACCATATAAACAGTGTCTGATAAACAGTAGTACGTTACAGTAAAGGTAGTACATAGGACCATATAAAAAGTGTCTGATAAACAGTAGTACATTACAGTAAAGGTAGTACATGGGACCATAGTAACAGTGTCTGATAAACAGTAGTATATTACAGTAAAGGTAGTACATAGGACCATATAAACAGTGTCTGATAAACAGTAGTACATTACAGTAAAGGTAGTACATAGGACCATAGTAACAGTTTCTGATAAACAGTAGTACATTACAGTAAAGGTAGTACATGGGACCATAGTAACAGTGTCTGATAAACAGTAGTACATTACAGTAAAGGTAGTACATGGGACCATAGTAACAGTGTCTGATAAACAGTAGTACATTACAGTAAAGGTAGTACATGGGACCATAGTAACAGTGTCTGATAAACAGTAGTACATTACAGTAAAGGTAGTACATGGGACCATAGTAACAGTGTCTGATAAACAGTAGTACATTACAGTAAAGAATGATGATGAAATATTACCTCCATAGATACTGTAGTCTGATTGGTTCATGCTCGACACTAATTGGTGACAATGAATCTCGTTATCTTGAAACTTTCATGATCCATGGTCCATGGAACTTTGTTTGTCTGTTTCCATACAACTATGCATTAAGAGTACTGCAACAGTTACTTATCATTTTGAGTAGTTGTATTGATAGTTAGATCATTGTAATGAAATGAATAGACAGTCATCTGAAATGTAATGTGTGAATTGCCATTTGAAGTAGTAGTACTTTGATGTTAAGTTGTGTCATATTGAACAGGTGATCTTTGTTAAATGAACAAATGATCTTTGGTTTATGTGTGTTGTATCCAAGCAACTGAAAAATGTGTATTTTGATCATTGGTTGTAAGTTTTGTGTCTAGAGTTTTGAAAAAACTGAAATTAGTAGCAAAGTGATTGTAAAAAACTGTAAAAAATGTCAAGGACATGATTTGTCAAAACTGGACTTAAGCTTAGTCCCAAAAAGATTTAAGGTCCTATCTTACACCCGGCAAAGCCTGACGCAAGTGTCTTTGCTAGTTTAAGACCGACCCAGTTGTCAGTTTCCCGTCCAGCGCCCACGTCGTTTAAATATCAAATGCACCTGCACCAACCTGTGGTCCATGGGTGTGCTGGTCTTACAGGGAGGTGTGTTCAGGTGCATTCTGGGCGTGCTGGTCTTACAGGGAGGTGTGTTCAGTTGCATTCTGGGTGTATTGCTATCTTGAGGCAGCAGGAAGTGATGGCACCATTGACCAACAAAAACCTGGTCTAAAGTCAGTAACGCAGCATTTCATTGTTATTTTAACAGCACATTAGTAAAATGCTCCGAGGCTCGTGCACAGCACGTGCACACTATGCTTGTTACACACACAGGGACGCACAGCAGCACACACACATGCAGAAGATTACTAATAAAAATATTTCGGTGCAAATCCTCCATCATAACAGCAATGCTCCGAGGTCCAAACGCACCTGGCTTTTAAAGGGAATGGGAGATGACTCTCTGATTGGTTGATTACATGTTACGCCCAAAACACACCTCTGATTAATGAAGACACTCAGTACAACCCTTTAGAACCATGCACCCGGTGCATGGACCCTGTTTTTGGCTGTTGAACTAGCAAAAGTGGATTTGGACACGCCCTAAACACACCTGCGCCAGGCGCTTCACGTCGTAACCTTAGATCGGTAAAATAGGGCCCGATGAATCCTTGTTTTGACGTAGATAGATAACACTGTTAGCTGCTGGTATCTTCCCTGTTGTCTAGTTAACTCCGGCACTAATCCGGTGCAGGGTTCCCTCTCGAACCTGCAGCCAGGAGGAGAGGACTCAGCAGTCACGATGGCACCACAGGCATCAACGTTTTGCATTGTTTATCTTAAAGTTTATGTCGCTTTTTTCCCAAATTTTTCGTGATTTTCGACTTTTGGTGCTTTCTTTGCTGTTTTGTTGCTTTTTCATCGTTTTCTTTTCCAACGTTATTGGAGCTTTTTGTTCAACATTTTGGGCACTTATTATGTTGAACTTTACTCATTTGGACTGCCACGCACCTAGCATACCTATACTGCCTATGTCACGGGCCGACCGTGGTAACGTTAAAACATTACTCCATCAGTTTCTAAAGCTGCCATATTTAGTAAAACTAACTCAAAGAAGAGGCAGAAGTACGAGTTCCTGCTGTAACCTTGCTCACATCAATGCCTCCAATGCCTACGGTATATTATTTTGCATTTCATTTTATGGTTGTCTGTTAGAATTTGCGCTTTATTTCGTTGGAAAACTTCTGAATACAGACACACACATGCACACGCACACACACACACACACACACACACACACACACACACACACACACACACACACACACACACACACAAAATATTAAACACTGACTCTTTTCTGTTCTGTCTTGCAGCCACGTGGTCCCGTACGGGTTCGGTTCAGTCCGACTGAGGCGGGAGCTCGGCCGCTGCCTCTGCACACACACACGGGACGTCGAGTGTGTGAACTTCTGCTCCGTGCAGACTCAGACACAGTGAGGACACACACACATGCACACACATATACACACACACACCCATACACACACAGAAAATCAGAAACACACGCACACACAGAGACACACACACACACACGCACAGACACAGACACACGGACACAAATTTACACTAAGGACTCAAACATGTCCTCTTTTTCTTCCTCAGAGAGAAAAATGCAGCGACGAAGAGGAAGACTGACAAACAATTGAAGAGATACAGAGGTGCATTCTGGGAAAAAAGAAGCCGACACGCACTCAAACACCAGACCTGAGCCGAAGAAGCAGGAGTCATTTATGCATCAGATATATAAACTGTGTGTGTGTGTGTGTGTGTGTGTGTGTGTGTGTGTGTGTGTGTGTGTGTGTGTGTGTGTGTGTGTGTGTGTGTGTGTGTGTGTGTGTGTGTGTGTGTTAAGTCCATGTAATGATGAAGTGTAACAATAGGACTGCTGGTGTTTTTAACATTTGGCTGACGGCACGCAGAGAGGGAATTGAACCTGTGTTGGCAGATGATCTCGGCTGATTTGTGTCTCTGGGAGGTGGAAAACATTTCAGATACACAGCCTCGGGAGGAGGAAGGCTCGGTCATTTTAATTCTAAATTATTGCTGTTTTCTAACCCAAAGATCTGTCTTTAAGAGCTGAAATTAACCGTGTTTTTTAGCATTTTCACCCTGGTCAAAGTGACTTTTAAGGGATTTATTTAACAAACGGTCAAATGTAGAGATCATTTATTTTATTATGGTATAAAGGAGTCTTTTACAATCTGGCATTTCATATTTTAGGAAAGGGGGGACAGATAAAGTTATTAAAAACAAGTCAAAGTTATTTCATTCTAAAGGGTTTTTTTTGGATCAAAACGTTTAATTTTCACAAAAGAAAAGATATATTATGAGATAGTTGTGATACGAGAATGAAATCGAGAAATACAATATTGTATGATACTATAAGAATAAAGTCATGAGAAAACATTTCAAGAGCAGTGTATGTTATGATTTGGTTAGACTGGATTTAAATATTTCCTTAACGCCAATTTCTATTGTCCTTGGGTCAAATTTGACCCATTTTCAAAACATTTCAATATGTTACATAAATGATAACTTGACTACTTTCATTGAATTTGTGAAAAAGTGACAAAAAATTGGGAAAGAAAGCTTCAAAAACATTGGGAAACGAGACAAAAACATTGAAAACAAAGTGACAAAATCATCGGAAAAAGTGGCAAAAGTGGCAAAAAAGTTGACCAAAAACGTTGAAAATGTTTGTTTAATTTTAACCCAGAAAAACAAAAAGTTGCATGGTGGACAGGAAGACAACACAAGGGTTAAAGGAATACTTTGCCTTTTGTCAACGAGCTCTGTGTCATCTTTGTGTGGGCAGTGTGTTTAGAAGTCGACGAGTCTATTTCCTCGACGTTCCACTTCCGGGATTGGTCCGGTGCCACCAGAAAATCCATCCAATGCATGTGTTTTCGGCTGGAAGTAATTTTTGGCTGGATATCCGTCCCCTTCCTCTTTCTTTGCGTTGGCGTTCTAACCTCCGGCTGATTTGTGAGGACTCTGGTTAACTGCTCCTCAGATCTCTGCAGGGTGAATCCAGACAGCTAGCTAGACAGGAGGTGCATCCCATAGCCCTTAAATTGCCTCCTTGACTCCTCCACTTGCTTCCCTTCCTTGAGTCTTAGACCCTCCCAACGAGGAGACACGGGAGAGACACAAGGAAATCACGGGAGGAGAAAGGAGCCAAGGAAATGTGTTCTAGAGGGATGAGACGTCCTTTCCTCTGAAGCGTCACGTGAATTAGTCAGCTGTTTGGGCGGAGTTAGCAACTCCTTCAGCTGCACGACTTCTGGGAAGGCTGCTCTCTGTATCCTCACCTATAGCTCCTCGATGATCCCTCGATGCTCGCAGAAATAAGAGCTTTGAGACGGCCTTCACTGAGGAGGGACAGAACAACTTCTGGTTCAGCCGAGAAGGAATCGAAGAGCTATTAAATAAGTGAAATGAGATGCTAGTAAACCGGCCCGATCTGCCGGCGATTTCATTGCTCCCAGCAGCTCGGTCTGGAAACCTGTACGTTTATCCTGCTTCCGTTACAAATCTGCGGGGACCAATCACAAACTGGCTTATCCATTTTGTGCGCTATGGGCTGGTTTAACACGATGACAATAGAGAAGCGACCAAGCAGCTTCTTGTTTACATTCAACATGGCGGCCACTGAAGCGCAGCAACCTGTTAATGACGCTGTTGCTGCTACGTCACCCGGATCATTGGTCTGATTGGCTGAAGGACTATCCAATTGCGTACAGAGTCATTTGAACTATGCCCGTTGATCGCGCCTCTTGTGCAGAGAAAATACAGACCAATTCAATCTTAAATCTATTGAGCTTGGTTTGCTGATAACCAGATTAATGAGATGCTGAGTTTTCTGTTGCACGACTTAAACAACTTTTGAACGTACACATGTTCCACCAAAACAAGCTCTTTCCTGAGGCTATTTTGCCGTGGCTCCGTGCGGAGCTTAACGCCGCCCAAAAAGTACAATATTTCTCTCTGAAATGTAGCGGAGTAGAAGTAGAAAGTGGCATGAAAAGAAAAGACTCAAGTAAAGTACAAGTTCCTCAATATGTGTACTTAAGTACAGTACTGGAGTACATGTACTTAGTTACATTCCACCGCTGACTATACATAACCCTAAATGCCACCTCTTATCAGTAACGATTGCTCGGCATTGGCGGAGATCACAGTGAGCAGAGAAAAAGAGTTGTTTTCTCTTCAGCGGGATAAAATCAAGTCTCTTTTAAAGGCCTGGGTTGTTTTTTTTAAAGCTGCAAGTGAAAGATGTAGATCGATCTGTGTTCGCTTCTTTCACGCTGAACACACACAACGATGAACTGTTGTTATTCTAACCTCATCACGCTCAATAGCAACAGTGAAGTAGTTTAAAATGTTGCTCGCCAAATGAAACATCCAACGAGTTTTTGTTCCAGAACAAAATTGTTAAAACATATTTGATTACATCCACGGGAGTTTCTCTGCACTGGATATCAGATATCACATCGTTAAAAAAACAATTCTGTCTTGGCATGTAATCCTCGGAGGCAATTTGACCCTCAATCAACGTTTAATGTCCGTATAAATAAGTGCTTGTCATCATTTTATTAGCTTCACTTTTCCTGATTTAACAGGATGATACATTTTAAATGTCCTGTTCGCATCAGAGTTCTTTGGGGTCATTTTGAACGGAGAATGTTTAATGCCTACCATACACTAGAACACTTTGGACAGACATTGGACAGACTTTGGAGAGACATTGAACAGACATTGGAAATACTTTGAACAGACATTGGATGACATTGAACAGACTTTAGACAGACATTGAACAGACTTGGGAGAGACATTGAACAGACATTGGATGACATTGAACAGGCTTTAGACAGACTTTGGACAAACTTTGGACAGACTGGACAGACTTTGGACAGACTTTAGACTAGTTTTGGACAGGCTTTGGAGAGGCTTTGGACAGAATTTGGACAAACTGAACAGACTTTGGACAGACTTTGGACAGACTTTAGACAGACTTTGGACAGACTTTGGACAAATTTTGGACAGACTTTGGAGAGACATTGAACATACATTGGATGACATTGAACAGACTTTGGACAGACTTTAGACTAGCTTTGGACAGGCTTTGGAGAGGCTTTGGACAGACTTTGGATAGACTTTGGAGAGACTTTGAACATACATTGGATGACATTGAACAGACTTTAGACAGACATTGAACAGACATTGGATGACATTGAACAGACTTTAGACAGACTTTGGACAGACTTTGGACAAACTTTGGACAGACTGGACAGATTTTGGGCAGACTTTGGACAGACTTTAGACTAGTTTTGGACAGGCTTTGGAGAGGCTTTGGACAGAATTTGGACAAACTTTGGATAGACTTTGGACAAACTTTGAACAGACTTTGGAGAGACTTTGGACAAATTTTGGACAGACTTTGGAGAGACTTTGGACAGACTTTGGAGAGACATTGAACATACATTGGATGACATTGAACAGACTTTGGACAGACTTTAAACTAGCTTTGGACAGGCTTTGGAGAGGCTTTGGACAAACTTTGGACAGACTTTGCACAAACTTTGGACAAACTTTGGACAGACTTTGGAGAGACTTTGGACAGACTTTGGACTGACTTTGGATAGACTTTGGACAAATTTTGGACAGACTTTGGACAGACTTTGGACAGACTTCCAGCGCTGTGGAGGAAGGTCTGATACCCACTAAAAAACAGGCAAGACGAAAGCCAACATCTGGAGACGGGGCGTGGACACCGCAAAAACTCGGGAGGCCAACAATCTGCTTCTGTCAGGGGTCATAATACTTCCTCACCTTACTTCCTGTCAGAACTACTACGGCCACTAGAGAACGCCACCACTAGAAACCTAAATATAGGTCGTCATTGCTGCTTGACCAAATGACTTGTGGGTGTTTTTCGGGGGGAGGACTGTCTCGTGAAATTGGCAAACTTGTTTATTTCCGGTATTGTCAACGTGAGCCCAAGGATAAAGGATGTTGGTAAATGTGAGTAACAGGAGGCATATATAATATTTCATCATGTAATTAATATTTATGTGTACGTTTGTGAAACAGAACTCTTGGTTTCAGTGTACATGCATCTTTAAAAAAAAGATTTTTGTAAGATGTTCTGAACACCAGCGCTTGTAGCTTCATATATGGATGTTGATTATTATATTTATTTTGTTAAAACACATTAAAAACAACCTACTGAATGCATCAACGTGTTGTTGTTGTTGTAGTTTTTGAGAGTCTGATTATATGTGTTTTGGCTCCGACACGCAGCTGGACAGGTTCAGAGTTTAGAATGAATGTTATTTTATTGACACGTTCAAATTTACAAGCAAGACAATGAAATTATTAGCCGACAAATCGCCGCGGTGAATGGAGATGATTCACCGTCTCGTCTCATTGGTGTGAAGTGGCAGCTTTTAGAACGCTGCAGTGGTCCGTTTCAGGTAGGAGGTTTAGTGGAAACTCTGAGTTTGTTAAGCCTGAGATGAGGGAAACTCTGGGTTTTCTGTTTCAGAAAGAGAGGGAACCTTACCTCAGAGTTAGTTACTATGGTAACTGAGCCTATGAACCTAACCTGGTCGGGACCAGGTTTTCTTCAAGAAACCTTGAGTTTCTCTCAGACTCCTCCCCATGGATGTATGAAGAGAATTAACGCTCCTCCCTCTGACACAGCGCTCTTCATTTCCTCATTCATTCATTCAGTCTGTCATGGCTCCATTTATGCTTTCTTTGGTGCACGCGCGTAACCCTGAGTCAACCTACTCCGAGTTGATTTGTCGTGTCAGGTGTAGTGTTGTAGATGGTGTATAAATGAAGAAGTCGCAGACACTGCTTGAATAATATCAAGATTTATTTCAAAGATGATTCCAGCGTCTAACATGCAAAGCATGGAAACCAACGCAGCCAAAAGCGTAGTCTGAAGCTCTGTTTCTTTGCTCCCCTACTTAAAGGAACTCACCCTGCACCCCCACATGCATGTTGAAATGTAAATCACATGTTAGGGATCAAACTTTATTATCTTTTAACATTCCTTCAGGTTTATCCCTAAACCAAATGCATAGTCTAAGTGATAACAAATGATTACATTACGAATCCTCCTAAACACATGATTACATTACAAATCCTTCTATCAGAGTTCACCAGTTCACCTCTCATGTTATTTCGACACATTCCACATCATATGGATTCACTGGTCAACTCCCAATCAATGACCTTTAAGTCTCTAATCATCTTGAAACCTTTCCTCTCAAGAGGCCCTGGTGTCTCGTTTCTCATAGCTCCACAATATTCTGTCCCTACTATCTTAGTTTTCTGGCTTTAGCATGAAATAAATGAAATACCTCAATGTGATAAACATTACAATGATAGTAATAGTTTTATATGGAAATACACTACAGATTGAACCAACTCGAATCAGCTGTTGTGAAACCGAAAACTCTGAGTTTCCATCTCAGGATAAATCAACTCAGAGGTCAGGCTTAGACTCAGAGTTTGTTGAACCTCCTTCCTGAAACTGACTCCAGACCGACACATTGCAAGAAGTTGCAAGTTTCGTCTCGTCACAATTCTTTGGTCTGAACTGGACTTTAAACAACTTCTGAACGGTTGTGATTGGTTTAAAGTGCTCATATTATGCTCATTTTCAGGTTCATGATTGTATTTTGAGGTTGTACCAGGCTAGGTTTACATGGTTTATTTTCTAAAAACACCATATTTCTATTGTACTGCACATTGCTTCAGCTCCTCTTTTCACCCTGTGTTGAGCTCTCTCATCTTTGTTGCGAGTCGCACATGCTCAGTACCTAGGTAAGGACTACTAGCTAGAAGCTACCGCTGCTAGCGGTTAGCCACCTCGTTCTCAATGGCAAAACACTGCTACAACACACACAATTTCATCCTAATCTGTCCCTCGTCTGCAGGTATTCCATGCAAAGTCTCCCAGCTAATCCTGCCTTGTACTGACCGAAGTTGGAGAAACAGCTAGCTGATGTGATATTAGCTAAAGTGGTTAGCACACACCGAATGTTTCGGCCGATGACGTAGACGGCCCTGCCGATTTTGACCAGCTCACCCGGAGACTGAAGGAAGCACCAGAGACACAAAATGACACCCCAAATCCCCCAAATTTTTTTTTCATAATAGCGCTGTGGAGGAGGAAGGTCTGGAAAAGCGAGACTAGGCTGATAGCTGCGAACGGTGTCCGAACATGGACACAGTTACGTTATAACTTCAAAGAAGTCAGGACATTTTTATACACTTTCTTCCAGACTTGTTCTCACACTTCATTGTCTCGTTTAAATGCACAACATCTGGTCTAAGGCCAGGGGCACTGCAGCAGGTGGATGATTTCTTTTCATTGGCCCACTCACTTTGACCTCATTCTTTAAATATCTACCTGCAGACAGAACGTCAATGAGCCAGACTCAGATTTGCGGTCCACATGTTGGAAAACAGACTTCTGATGCAATAAAATGTCATAAAAACACATCTGTTTGTGCTGAAATTTGACATGCAAACCTCAAATGTAGCCACACACTGTTCTGCCAGCGCTAAATGTTCTCCAGATTCATAAAATCAGAGGAATAAATAATCGGAGGTTTGTGGAGAACAATTTTATTTCTACACTTAAATGGTTATTTTAGGATTTTTTTTTTTCAATCCTATTTTCCTATGTTTTTGTGTATAAGTGACTGATGGGAACAACCAGTATTAAGTGAGACCACTGTAACCGGCAGCCACAGACCGGGCTGCTATGTGACCCTATGGGGCAAATGTTCAGCGTCAGTTTGGTCCACTAAAAGTGTTTTATTTTACCACTGACAGACTCAGATTATTATTCTAAGTGTCTGATAACATTATGAAAGGATCCCTACAGAGATAGAGCTTTAAACCTCTCTAAGACCTTTCTGTTTAACCAGAAACAGCTCTGAGGTCACTAGCTCTAAACCCACCAGACTCCATTTAAAAAAACACTACTTTTAGTGTGTATAGAGCCAACATATTTTCACATGTAAATCAGTAAACTATGTGTTTATTTCAACCACAACTAGAGTTGTGATGGTTGGAAAAGTGGAAAGACCCAAAACGGCTTTTCATAGTTTGATTTTGTTTCTGTCGACTTTGAATGAAGTACGATGTTTATTTACATGGACTGTGGTGAGTTTAGCGAATGCAATTTCCCAGATGTTTTTATGTTTTAAAAAAAGAATATTACAGAAAGGTCGACCTCCTTAGAAATCCTTTCCTAATGTTCCTAATGTTGTCAGACACTTAGAATATTAATCTGAACCTGTCAGCAGTAAAACAAGCACTTTAGTGGATGCAAATTGAAGCTGGACAATTGCCCTATTGCAGCGATCTTGCTCAATACTGGAGCAATGTTTTTTGTCGCTTTTGTCAAACATATTGTAGCTTTTTCCAAAGTTTTTGTTGCTTTTTTTGATGTTTTTGTTGAAATTTTTATTGTTTTTTGGAGTTGAATAAAAAATAAAAATATTTGAGCCGTAATGTGTAATTTCTTTTGTTTTATAAAATTGGTATTAAAAAAACTATAACTTTTTAATTCCATCCCGTTCTCTCTCTCTCTCTTCAGCAGCCTCTTCCATCCCGTTCTCTCTCTCTCTCTCTCTCTCTCTCTCTCTCTCTCTCTCTCTCTCTCTCTATCTCTCTCTCTTCAGCAGCCTCTTCCATCCCGTTCTCTCTCTCTCTCTCTCTCTCTATCTCTCTCTTCAGCAGCCTCTTCCATCCCTTTCTCTCTCTCTCTTCAACAGCCTCTTCCATCCCATTCTCTCTCTCTCTCTCTCTCTCTCTCTTTTCAGCAGCCTCTTCCATCCCGTTCTCTCTCTCTTCAGCAGCCTCTTCCATCCCGTTCTCTCTCTCTCTCTCTCTCTCTATCTCTCTCTTCAGCAGCCTCTTCCATCCCTTTCTCTCTCTATCTTCAACAGCCTCTTCCATCCCATTCTCTCTCTCTCTCTCTCTCTCTTTTCAGCAGCCTCTTCCATCCCGTTCTCTCTCTCTTCAGCAGCCTCTTCCATCCCTTTCTCTCTCTCTCTTCAGCAGCCTCTTCCATCCCATTCTCTCTCTCTCTCTCTCTCTCTCTCTCTCTCTCTCTGTTCAGCAGCCTCTTCCATCCCGTTCTCTCTCTCTTCAGCAGCCTCTTCCATCCCGTTCTCTCTCTCTCTCTCTCTCTCTCTCTATCTCTCTCTCTTCAGCAGCCTCTTCCATCCATTTCTCTCTCTCTCTTCAACAGCCTCTTCCATCCCATTCTCTCTCTCTCTCTCTCTCTCTCTCTTTTCAGCAGCCTCTTCCATCCCGTTCTCTCTCTCTTCAGCAGCCTCTTCCATCCCTTTCTCTCTCTCTCTTCAGCAGCCTCTTCCATCCCATTCTCTCTCTCTCTCTCTCTCTCTCTCTCTCTCTCTTTTCAGCAGCCTCTTCCATCCCTTTCTCTCTCTCTCTCTCTCTCTCTCTCTCTCTCTCTTCAGCAGCCTCTTCCATCCGTTTCTCTCTCTCTCTTCAGCAGCCTCTTCCATCCCATTCTCTCTCTCTCTCTCTCTCTCTCTCTCTCTTTTCAGCAGCCTCTTCCATCCCTTTCTCTCTCTCTCTCTCTCTCTCTCTCTCTCTCTTCAGCAGCCTCTTCCATCCCTTTCTCTCTCTCTACAGCAGTATCCACAGACAGAACTCAAACTCTCCCTCCGACACTGAGCTGGAGTGAATATCCAAAACTTTAATTGAAAACTGTGACAAATTCGCATGGCGAATAATTTTGAAAATGCGAAATAACCGCCTGCGAATATTTCGCATTTTCGCGGTGTGTAACGGCCCTTAAGGTTACAATTCAACCATTATATTAAGGTCCCATAATTGTAAATCCCTGTAGTACGGCCCATCTCTCTTTTTTCTATTTCCCTCTTTTCTTTCTCACTGTTCTTGTTTTAACCTGAGAAAACAATAAAAGAACGAGCAAAAACAAGCATATGGAGAATAACTGGATTCAAGTTTTGAAAACTGCAAACAAAAACCTCTTTCTGCTCCACTTTCACATCTTTCTTAGCTGGAGAAATACCTCCATCTTGTGGACAGATAATAATAATAATAATAATAATAATAATAATAATAATAATAATAATAATAATAATAATAATAATGTATACTACTGCCACCCCCAGATAGTAGCAGTGCGTAAGATACTTTAATTTTCTTGTATATGTTGCTTCATCTAAAAGTAAAAATGTCAATCAGAACATGTGTCTGAATTAAGTTCTATGACATTAAACCCAACCGGTCTTAAAAAACTTCTAACAAATGGAGAGACAGTTTACGACACCAAATACACAATCAGTGGTGGAATGTAACCAAGAACAAGTATACTGTACTTCAGTATGTTGAGGTACTTGTACTTTACTTGAGTCTTTTCTTTTCATTCATGTTACGCCCCAGTCTAGGTGCCTAGGACACAACATGAATGGCCCCATCTTCCCCGTTTCCCAAGTAGCCACAAACACTTGTTTCTATGAACGTCCGCAAACTCATTTATTGTACATAAAAAGTAAAGATATAGATACATTATACAAAGCTTCAGGGTGGCCTGCTACCAAACTAACAAACAAACAAATAATAATAAAAAACTAACCCAACAAAGAAAATAGCAAAAAGAACTAGAAAATGCATTTCCTGCAGAAAATGCGTGGGAATGCTGAATAGCTAAATTGCTAAAGCTAAAGTGGATGAATAGCTTAAATCCGTAAGAAGAAGCTGAAGTAGTGAGAATAGGTGGAAAAGTATGAATGGACATCAATTTCATTAAAAACAGCTGAAAAACACCACTAATGTATAAAATGTGTGCAATATTAAAAGGCTTTTTGAAAGGCTGATGCTGAACTGAATTGAATGGCTTTCAAAATCATTAATAATTATGGAAGACTTAAAAATGCTGTGAGAGACATTAATGAAAATGCAGAAATATGAAACATTGTTTGAAAAATCTCAAATGGATAGCAGTGCACTGCTGTACAAACTTTGAAGTTTGAACTTGAACTGCATATAACCTAAGCTCTCAAATACATTTCTGAAGAAAAGCTGGAAGCTAAATACTGTCAAACGTGAAAATTCAAATAACTTGACTAAAAAGGCTGAAAATAGAGAGAGGGAGAGCTAAAGAGAGAGACAAGAGAAACAGAGAAAGAGAAGGAGAGTGAGAGAGGGATAGAAAGAGAGAGAGCGAAAGGGAGAGAGAGAGAGGAAGAGAGGGGGACAGGGAAAGGAGAGAGATAGCGAGAGAGAGGGGGAGGGAGAGAGACAAAGAGGGAGACGGTAAGAGAAGGAGAAAGGGAGAGAGTGACAGAAAGAGTGAGAGAAAGAAAGAGAAAAGAGACACAGAGAGAGAGTGATAGAGAGAAAGAATGAAAGAGAGAGGAAGAGAAAGACAGTGACTTCCAATTGCTGGAAGTTCAAATAAATTGACTAAAAATCTGAAAGTATGACTTTTTTGTATTATTATCAGACAGGTCCATTGCATACAACAATTGTGTGTGTGTGTGTGTGTGTGTGTGTGTGTGTGTGTGTGTGTGTGTGTGTGTGTGTGTGTGTGTGTGTGTGTGTGTGTGTGTGTGTGTGTGTCTGTAAAAGTGTTTGTGTGTATGTGTGTGTGCTTTAAATGGGCAGCCGCACACAATTCAAGATTTCTTTATTGTTACAGTAAATTACAGGTATAGGACACTATCAAGCAACATCTGACATTACACGTATGGCTCTGTTGTGTCTGTTGTGGCGTATCAACGCAGGGTTGAATTAAACTGTATGAGGGTTGGTACTAGTGGAACAAGTTAGGTTAGGTGGTGTGCAAGTTAGGCAAGCAGGTATGTATTTGAGGTACTGGTGTGCATGAATATTGATTTTCCACCCCTTATAAAAGTGTAGCAGGTGTATTAACGTATTGATGTTACACCTAAATGGAACACATATTGCCCAGGCTATATGTGCATCAATGCCTGAGTCAGAGGCAGAGGTGATCAGATCACAGAGGTCTTGTCAGGCGCTGGTGAGGCTTTTGAGGTACTGGACATGCATATTATTCATTCTACCCCACATAAGAGGGAAGCTCATGCTCTGAGCTGTTTGCATGACATAGACAGGAACAAACATCAGAAGCCAGAGTGGACACAGTATAAGGCATCACAGCAGACATCAGCAAAGTAAGCAGTCAATGGAAAAAGATGTTGGGCCATGAATCTGAAATAGCCTCACATGGCCTCCACGGAAGTGAAATGAGGCAAGAACATCAGATGCCCCCTAAAATATTAGGATAGTGAAGATGTAGGCTTACCCAGGCTGCAGGCTGCCTGGCTCTCTGTGTACTGTATCGCCATCCTGTAGGCCTATAGGGTTGTGGGCCTATGTGATGTGAACTGTGGCTGCACGATTCTTTTGTCAACTCATTTGTCAGACCAAAACATGATTATTTAGTGATGAGCATATCTCAGACTTGGACTAAAACAGACATCATGTACATCCAAGGCTTGCAGTTTAGGTTGTCTCTTGTCTCTTATGCATTCCCTTAACTGAAGCTATGGCTTTGTTTCCACAAATATTTAGGTGAAACAATGTTTATTTTTACAAAGACAGATCTGAATACAGTATCTTTATCCACATAGGCCCCAGTGGTGATTTGGTGCGATACGGCTTTAGCTGGTTGTTTAAGCTTGTGTGCTGCCAAGTTGTTTTACTGTTTGTATTACCATAAAATATTACAGTATTTTAGTTTCTAATAGAATTACATTGATCCAACTATACTTGAGAACAATGCTTGTGGGTTTGTGCTGTGGAGTGGTTGAGGCCATGCAGTGAGCGTTCATGTCAGCCTCATTCAATGCATTAAACGGGTCAGGCTGGTCCTACTTGTCTCAGTACCTCTGTTAACCCCTTTAGTACACTTCCATTAAGAGATACTGGCCAGGATGATGTTTGACAGTGATTAAAACACTAACACACAGTATGTATGAGACCACATTGAATAAGCTAAAATGGATCCCTATACATTATACCAATATTTACTTATTATTTATTTATTTTTCTGAAGAGTCTCTGATGCATATATTGGATAGTTAATTGTAAATACTGTCAAATGTTTTTACAAAGTAAACAAACAGTATATTAATGGGATAAGTCTGTAGATATATTGAATAGTTGTGTTTAATCACTATAAAGTACTGTTTATATAAAGTAAAACTGTTAATTAATGGTTAAAGTATGTAGGTATATTAGATAGGTGCTTTTTGTACAGTAGAAAACCAGTATTAAACAGGAATTTGCTGTAAATAGACTGGATAATCATATAAAATAAATGCCTTTAAGATACTATGAATGGTCTGTAAAAAGAGGGTCAATTTATGTTTATTTGACATGATTTCTGTGTGTTTTACATCCAGAAATCTGTACTTTGACAGGGAGTTCTTGTGGATGGATTGGATAATCTTGTGAATTTACCAAAGAAAACAGTATGAAAATAGCAGTTTTCATTCAACTTATGTAATTTTAAGGTATTCTGCAATATTTGTCAGTGTTTGTACAGATTTATACATTTGTTTAACATTCTAAATATGTTTTATGATTACAATTCTTTTTAATTTTACAGTAGTTGGACTGTGAAAATACAGAAAATGTACAGTAAATATCTGTATTTTAAAAAGAAGTTCTTTGTAGAATAACATAAGGTTTTTGACTGTCATTTTACGGTAAGTGTTTGGCAACTTTTGCTGCCAGACTTTTTACCGTTTTTTCACGATTGTTTTTTAACGTTTCTTTACATTAATTTTAAGGTTTAACTGTAAAAAAAACAGAACGATGCCTCAATTTTACACTCAGTAAAATTATGGTTATTTTTGTCTTTTTACATAAAATTCAATGTAATTTAACTTTCAAGCTTATTAAGCAATGGAATTATCCTGTTAAACAACGACATTTTCACACCTTTATTTAATGTGTTTTTTTTAAATAAAAGTATTTTTCCGTATTTTTATGGCATTAACACTTAATGTAGAAAAAACGGAAAAAAACCCGTAAAATTTTACAGTAAATTCCAGTGAAATAACTTTTATTTTTACAGTGTACTGTCCCAACTTTTTCTGATTTGGGGTTGTGTGTATATATATATATATATATATATATATATATATATATATATATATATATATATTATATATATATATTAGTGGTGGGCCGTTATCGGCGTTAACGTGCTGCGTTAACGTGAGACTCTAACCGGGCAATAAAAAAAATATGGCCGTTAATCTATTCTCAAAGTTGGGTTGGGAGCTGGTCTCTAGGCGACTACGCAGCTATGATGACTTTCACCTTGATATTTTAGCGCGGATGTATACAGCCTACTGACTGTAAAACAGTTCAAAATGAATGTTTAACTGAATAAACAGTCAGTAACAGTGTTTCCCACATAGACTAATGTGCAGCGGTGCGCCTCACAATCAACACCGCTCGCCGCAATTGCGTTTATTAATTTTTTTAACGCTATTTAAAATGTGCAGCGTATTCCTTCCCTGCTCTCCTCCGTCTCTCTGTCACTTGTGTCTGCCAGTGTGTTAACGTCAGAGTCCCGACAGACTCTTAGCAAACCAGCGATTTTGCCCGTTTTAGAAAGTTAACTAGTCGTAGTTAGTTTGTGATGCATTCTGGGAACAGGAGATGAGCGCCTGGTCTAATGCTCCAGCTGGCTTGAGAAACCCGTTCTCAAAGACTTACTTTTAGCCATTATTTGGGTAGCACACATATTCTGAATGCCTTCGGCAGAATTCAAATGAGCCATTTTAATCTAGATTAATCGAGATTAATTTCAAGATTACAGTGAGATTGATCTAGATTAAAAAAATGAATCTATGCCCACCTCTAATATGCCCACCTCTAATATATATAGCATATATATATATATATATATATATGTGTGTGTGTGTATATATATATATGTATATATATATATATATATATATATATATATATGTATATATATGTATATGTGTGTATATATATATATATATATATGTGTGTGTATATATATATATATGTATATATGTATGTGTGTATATGTGTGTGTATATATATATATGTATATGTATGTATTTATGTATATATATGTATATATATATGTGTGTGTATGTATGTATGTATATATATGTATATATATATGTATGTATATATATATGTATATATATATGTGTATATATATGTATATATGTATATATATATATATATATATATATATATATATATATATATATATATATGTGTGTGTGTATATATATATATGTATATATATATATATATATATATGTATTGTAATGGCAAAATTATATTTTACCAAATTAATTATGTCTTTTCTGTATGTGCTCTTGTTATGTCTCCCCCAAGGAGAAGTTAACTACATTTGTCTGTGAGAAAATAGCCAACCTAGGTTTACTGAGATACAACCGTAGTCACAACGGTCTACAAGTTATACGACACAACATCCCTGTGAACCAGACAGACCAGAAGGTCTATCTTCATTTGTTATTACCACGAATTGTGTGCTTAAAGCGATGTCACTCCCTCTCTCTTATCTGTGTATTTAAGCTGATGTTCTTGATGTGTGAACTTTGAAGACTCTTCCACATGTTGCTGCGTGCATCTTGTGAACGAGTTCTCCTATTCTGCGCAGAATATATGTACTTCAATAAATTACAAAAACCTACATTGGTTTCAGTCTACTATTTCTTGTTACTTGTTTCATCTTCAATTATTCTAAAACAGTTAATTAATCTACACCTGCTGCACCCTGGGTATTTTCCACAACAATACTGGTGTCAGAAGTGGGATCAGTGCTGGGTGTCTGCTGGTGAGCTTCTGTGCGTGGGCTGAGGACTTGCTCTCCGGGATTTCTGCGCTCTCCAGGGCCAGAGATAACGCCTCAAACCTCTAAATCAAAGTTTCAGAGTGGAGGATCAGTAGGCACGCACAGAGCTCCCCGGGACACTCCACGCTGATCTAAAAGAAAAGGAAAATCTCCTAACAGCAGGGTAAGTTTATGTTTTTCTAAAAATTAAAATAATTTGAATTGACTTGTGAAGACATAAGAAACAAATACTGTCGTGTTTGACATGTGAAAAGACTGAAGACTTTTGGGTTTTTTTCTGTTATCTTGACTGCAATAATAACACTCCGGCTACCGTATTCTCAGAGAAAGACCTGGCAGGGTGAAAAGGTGACGATCGGTTAATTTTGTTGCTTTGTCTTTGAAAAAAAAGCAACCGCGGGAGAAACTACTCCCTCGATCGGTTAATTTTGTTGCTTTGTCTTTGAAAAAAAAGCAACCGCACGGGTGACGACTCCTGCGATCGGTTAGAAAACGTTTTCTCGGACCCATTTTTCGTTGAATATGGGTTCCAGTCTGTAGTCGCCCGCCCTGGCTGGGTCACTATTTGAGGAAATGGTGAAAAAGTACGGCCTTCAGAGTGTTAAAAGATCCATATTGGGTTGAGAGTTTTGGCTTTCCTGAAAAGGGAACGCTGTGCACGGGCAAGCTAAAAGATCTGAGACAGGGATTAGAGGAAGAAGAAATCAGAGTAGGGGGGAAATCAAAAATTAAAAGGTATTACAAATTAAAGTTCTTACAGGATAACAAAAAATGCTTTCAAATATGGATAAACGAAGCCAACATCAGGGAGAAACTGCCTTCTCTACTAAACACTGATAACATGCACACACACTCTGACTGTAATGCTTCTTACTCTCTCTATCCGAGTCCTAGGGTCGTGAGTTTCCTGCTTGGAAGCCCTCCGCCAACACCATCTCACCCACCACAGACAACGCACAGACCAGCCGTGCCCGAGCAGCCACAGACCACGTGCATGCCAGAGGAGAAGACACCTGATCCACTCCCTGCTTCAGCCCCTCCACTGCATCAGCAGCGGACAGAACTCAAAGCTTTTGAGCCACGCCTGATAGAGCTGCTCGTCCTGTTGGACCTCGAGCGGATATCTAGAAACATGGACAGAAGGTCTCAAAAACACCGCGAGGAGAAACAGATGAAACTGTTGGAAACCATGACAGCTGCTATTGTCAACAGAGACAGGGGTCACCCTGGGAGGCAGGCGAGAGGCAGGGGGAGACGACTCCGTGGCAACATTCAACAAGTGGATAAAGTCACTTGTTTCAACTGTGGTCAGCCCGGACATTGGAGACGGATGTGTCCAAGGACGGTGGGACAGAGAAACGAAACGGGCGGAGGTGCTGAAAAGTCTGGGGACCACGCTCACGCCGGCTACAGATGAGTAAAAAACCACACTCAAAACAAAATGCACACACAATGCTTTGCAATGAAGAAACTGCTTCGCACTGATACACTGTCTTGCTCTTTGTTTTGTTTGCTATTTAGGATATAGAGTGATACAGATAGGTTTCCAAAAAAACGCGTCTGAAGACAATATTCTTGACAGAGTTTACCCCCCCCCAAATTACAGTAGACTAGACTATGTATTTTCTCAGATCCGGTGACAGCTGCCTGACGTTTGCATTTGACATTAGTAACGCTCATAAATCTGAGTGTGTTTTGGGGTTCTAAAATTAAAATCTTAGAGTTAAAAAGCATTAACGCTGGTCATTTTTATTTGGGAAAATGGGGATTATAATTTTATTTCCTTTTAGGTGGAATAGACGGCAAATTAGATAGTTTTTTCTGACAGGTTTTCCTACAGATTATCCAGGGAAAAAACTAAAACAGGCCACAAACTAATTTTACCCCCTCCAAAGCTTTAGTTGCACAAGCCTACTTATTAGGCAGAAAGGTTATATGTCTCCATTTTGGAATAACGGTTGTAAAGTAATACGTTTTTGGAATTGTGTGTCTGAATACCAATCATTAGTTGGCTAACTATTTTGGACGCATTATAAACACACACTTTTTGCTTAAAGCTCCAAGTGTGCGTTTCTCTCTGTCAGACTGTTAAACCTCCCGTCTGATAAGACATAAAAATTGTTTTTGCCTAGAGAGATGATACACCCAAAGTCACAACAAAATGACTGGGCACTCTCGTTTTTCTTTTTTTGTTCCAGATGAAGAACACACAGATGGGTTTTTTGGATTAAAGGATGAGCTTCAGTGCTCTTCACGACTGATAACCTACAGCATATTTTTCTTTACTCATTGTCTCACATCCTGTTTGTTTTTCTCTCCTATAGATCAGGAGACACTATCAGGACTTTTTTTTCCTGACTGGACTGTGACAGACCGACTGACTGCACTGATTAGTTCAGACACATCTTCACCACAAGCGCGTGTTTGTGCCTGCAGGTGCCCACCGTTTGCGGGACCCTGTGATTCAAACACACAATTCGTTGTGCACGGTAAAAATAAAGTTTTTTTTCAATTGATGTTTCACTCTCAGATACCGCGCTATCTCTGAGCAACTCCAAAATGTTGATGTCCATTTGATCACTTTTTCTTTTTCTGCTTGTAGTCATCACACGGCAACTCGGACTACAAGTCCCAGAAAAACCACACCATCTAAGACAGGAAGTGATCTCATGCGTTTTTTCCGGTTTTAACTCCCTATTAACTGTTGGGAGTCGTTTCTGACCAAGTTTGATTTTCCTTTAGATAAGTAGGGATTTTGAGCTATTGTAAAACATTTCGTGTTACGGACTTACTTCGTACACTATTCTTCAGGGGATTATAGGGGATGTTACATAAACGTGTTCCTGTTGATGCATTGTCTAACTTTCCTCTTTTCCTCAGTACTCCAGTGGACACGGAATGCCAATTCTGATCTGTTTTTCTATTTTTGCATAACAACCTGAAATACTTTCACATGCCTCTGTTTAGGTTATTTTGCACTTTCTTCCACATGAATTAGCCACACTCTGATAACACGGCTCTCCTCTGTCCTTGAAGAAGGACAGCTGGCAGACAGGCTCTCCCTGAGTAACACACACAGATAGCGGACAACCAAATTATACATACAGTTTCCAGGCCAGTAAATCATTTTCGTTAGATGGGAAGATCATTTTTGTGTCTCTTTGTCTAAAATAAACAAACCCAACACTTAGATACTATTGTGATCTTACATACTTTTTGGGGTAACACAATTTGGAATTTGTTACACCACACATGTTTATGATTGTATTACTTGTTTTAGGGTTGTCTATCAACTAGACCTACTAATCAATTTAATGAGTAGGTGCTAAAACCATTTAATTGGCTAACAGAATTTATTTGAACACTTACAGTTTTCTAAACTGTGAGACAACATCTTCTTTAAAGGCGTTGAAATGTGTGTGTTTACCATGCAGAAAAGGAGGGGTGTGTTTGTTTCTTTCCCTACAGAAGCTCAGAGAAGCAGCCAAGGTAGGGGCTTTCACACACACACACCCAAAGATAACATAAGGACATTTGGATTTCGAATTTAGGTTCAGCAATGTTGATTTTGATACACGTCTTGGCATAGATCGTACAATGTGATATGTTTTCAAACTACAAATTGGATAACCAGACTGAAGAGCTCAGCGCTTAGTTTAATTTGTGACTATGCTAAATACTAGACAGCAATTAGTATTATTTTGTGTTGCAAACATGATAAACATAGTTTGCTGGGTATATCTGAGTTTCTTGGTTAAGACCATATTGAAAATGATTCAGGTTTATAGAGATTAGATTCTATCAGCATTTAATATTGTACTCTAGTGGGATTTCAGCAGAACTGCACTATAGATTTTGGTTGCATTTTAGTTACTATATGATAAAATTGTTTAAACTATTAACATGATGTTGAAAACGTTTTCTTTTGGTGATTGGTGTTTTAACTTTTGTTGCTTTTATACAGGTATTTCTGTGTAAGACAGGACAGTGTTAATGGAGAAACCACTAAAACATTATTTATATATACTGAGTGTTTGAGTCATGTGTTTTACATGCCTCAAACAGGAGGGATAATAGTAGCTTCATAAATAAGATGTTAAAAGTATAAAGTGTTCACATCATTTGGATTTTTAAGTAGATTTTTAAGTAAATTTTAGTAACAGTTAAAGTTCAGTAGGTAATTTGTTTAGCCTAAAAACAGGAGCACATTACACAGACAGTCAGTGAAAAGATAATGTTCCTCTGTTTTTCCTAGGTTTTCCAAGAACTACTATGACAAATCAGAGCCGAGGAATCTCTGCATAGTGTCAAATGACTGCCCATGAACTGCAGTAAACCTGAATGCCAAATTGAATAAAATGATCAATATTCTGTTAGTTCATTGCGTATTTCTCACCTAAAATTCTTTCAGAAACTTATTTTAGTGTGCAATTTGGTTGTTTCCCTAATTTGTTTCCACAGATGATCTGATTGGTGTAAGCAAATATTGAGACAGGTTTTTATCAAAGTTTCAAGCTGTAGCTTTAAATAACATCACTACTTGCATAGTAGCCTTCCCTGCTTCAAGGCCAAATAAAATGCCTATAATTAAGTTTGTAGCGTTGACTGAGTAAATAAGGTTTCTAGTTTAGCACAATTAGAGACAAAGCATTTCTTGAGCAAAATGCCTGATGCATACATTATATTATGTGATTCCTGTCCCTGGTCAGGTAACACTTCTATTGATAGATTGTTAATTAAAGTGCCCGTGTTTTCGATAACCCACTTAACTTTAATTCATAATAATTTCAGTTATTCACAAATTTTGATTAGCCTTACTTTGTATTGCTTGACAATACTGCCTTGAAATAAACATATCTTTTGTTAATTCACACTTGTTTTGTTTTGACTAGATTACAACGCGGTATTGGATTTATATCGGGTTTAAAGCTACACTCAGTTCATTTAAGATTTTGCCCTAGTCAATTGTTTTTAAAACTTGCATTATAGTCTTCATTTTGTATTTTTAAGCGACTAAATTACAAATTGTCTACATTGCATTATTAAGTGCTAATCAAAGTAAAACACTTTGTTGGTGATTCTTCCCTCTAAACAAATGTTTATTGGACTTTTTCTCTTGCTCCTATACAGGGTTTTGCTGTATTACCACAAGTCAGTGTTAATTACTAAACTAATGACACGGATTATTATATTTGCTGCATATTAAGTCATGAGTAGGGATATGGTAACATATAATAATATAACGGGCGTAATAATAATTAGTAGGGACATAATAGCATTTAAAAATAGGCTAATAATAGCTTCCAAAATATAGCTTTTAAAATAGGAGTTCACCTTTTAGGGTGTTAAATTTTTTTTTGACACAGGTAGAGACAGAGGCCCCAAAGGCACCCCCTCCATCCACCGCTCTGTGTGAAGTGATAGGATAGAATGTATGCAACTCTCCTATGCTCTTTCTGCCATCAGAGTCCAGTTTTCCGCAGGTCTGCCCAGAGCAGCAGAGGAGCCCGGGGACTTTTGTTGGCATCAAAGATCTCGGAGAAAGAACTGGCAATCCAAACGGTGGAAAGGCCCATTCCAGGTTTTTTCTCATCACCCACACCGCCGTAAAAGTCGCTGAGAGGGCAACTTGGGTTCACGCATCGCATTGCCGGAGAGTCCCGGATCCAGGGGAGGTCTCAGGCGAGCCAAAGCCTGCTACAAGTGCCCTAAGCCAGGTGTCACCTACGCCGGAGGACTGAAAAACGTGCCTGACAGACGGACTCTGTGCACTTTTCAGCAACCCCCCCGAGACGACTACGTGGGAACAAACCGTTTGACAGAACGGCCAGATAACATCTCTAATAGCCAAACATTTGGTATCGTACACTTTTCTTCACACACATGCAGCAGCAGCAGTGACGTCACACATTCTCCCTCTGACAGACATTCCTCTGCTGTGCTCCACACACACACACACACACAGCACATCCCACAGGGAGCAGACTCTCCCTCCATCACAGCATGGAGCAACAGAGACCATGGAGAATTCAGTGGCACCAGCCTGTGTGAAGTCATCAGATGTGTAACCAGTTTCTTTTTTATCACTGTATGTCTGATTATCGCCTTGTTTATGTTTAGAGAAGTTTGACAAACCACCAGTCAGCATAACTACTCCCTTTTATGATTTCAACGACACTGACCCTTCCATGTAGCCTAGGTACTATGACAACTACGCAGCAGAGAGAACCTTACTCTTTTTCTAGAATCGACTGTCAATAAAGAGAGTTACATTTTCTTCTCCTGCTATGTTACTGACACTGAAAGACGCTCAATTCACTGACCTAGGTTATTTTGTGGTGCGTGCATGTGTTTACCTCGACGTTGTATCACCTCCCAAACCTGACATCACACACTCGCCCCATTTAACACAGACATTGAACGCTTTATCATCCACATGGATGTCCTCCTCTAATGAGGATGGCGGAGCTTTCTCTCAATCACAAATAGCTGGTTAGGCTCAATCAGAAAGTTCACTCGCGATGCGGGTTATAACAGGTCTTGTTACGTCTGTTCTCTCTTCGCCCTCTCACAAAAACAGGCCGCACCCATTAAACCACAACCGTTAAGTCTGCATGATACTATTTGTGTAATGACCGCCCTCATGCATGTCAAGACTAAAGGGGAGCAGCTTTATACCTCACCGTCCCAACCGCCCGTATGCGCTGAATTCGCTAATCGTCTAGTGCGTTCCCTTAATGGTACTCTGATTAAAACTAAAAACGGTAAAGCATCCGATGCTATTTGGTCAATTTCATCACAGCCTGACAAAATTTGACTCATGACCTTTGCATAGAACACGCTCGTCTTTTGGGGTCCCATTACTTGGGTTCGACTACCGACTGCAAGCGCACACTGAACAACACATGCGGAAACGGTAAATTTAAACTTAGTGCATGATTGTTTTCATCTCCAGGGGTCATCGAGGCATCCATTCTGGATCCATCCAAAACCCACTTGCTTGCGCTGGCCAGATGATTCTGGTGCGGGCTCGTTAGTGGATTTTGTCTGGCTCTGTGGTGACTCCTGATATCAATTTCTGCCACCCTTATGGACGGGTAGATGCACTTTAATTTATCTGACCCCTTCAATTATGGTCTTTTCTTCCCTTGTGCAGGCCACTCATCACTACGCGCATTACATTCCTCCGTGGGACAGCTTCATTAGGGTAAAGCGAATGGTGCCAGGGGAAGGAGAGAAATTCGTTTCAGGCCTTTTTGCCTTAGTATAGGACAGTAGCCGATTCACACAATATTGATAAAATTCACAGAGTCTTGAGAATTTGATAGTAATTGTGAATCTCTGGCTTTAACAACTTTCCCGCATATGAATCAAAAGACTGACGAAACGGACAACGACTCAGACCCAGTGTAACTTTTATTGGACAGCCACTCAGATTTATGATTTATCTCATTTAGTTTGATTTCATTTAACCTAAAGAGTGTTGTTGGTTTTGTTTGTTTTTGTTTTGTGTGAGATATTGTCCCTTTAATCTGAGGGTTTCTTTTTCATCCCTCACAAAAAAAAGCATGCTAAATGTAACCAACATATTTTAATATAATGTTGAATTATTTTATTGTGATTAGGTAGTAATCAAAAGGGTGGAGTGTAATGGCAAAATTATATTTTACCAAATTAATTATGTCTTTTCTGTATGTGCTCTTGTTATGTCTCCCCCAAGGAGAAGTTAACTACATTTGTCTGTGAGAAAATAGCCAACCTAGGTTTACTGAGATACAACCGTAGTCACAACGGTCTACAAGTTATACGACACAACATCCCTGTGAACCAGACAGACCAGAAGGTCTATCTTCATTTGTTATTACCACGAATTGTGTGCTTAAAGCGATGTCACTCCCTCTCTCTTATCTGTGTATTTAAGCTGATGTTCTTGATGTGTGAATTTTGAAGACTCTTCCACATGTTGCTGCGTGCATCTTGTGAACGAGTTCTCCTATTCTGCGCAGAATATATGTACTTCAATAAATTACAAAAACCTACATTGGTTTCAGTCTACTATTTCTTGTTACTTGTTTCATCTTCAATTATTCTAAAACAGTTAATTAATCTACACCTACTGCACCCTGGGTATTTTCCACAACAGTATATATATGTATATGTGTGTATATATATATATGTGTGTGTATATATATATGTATATATGTATGTGTGTATATGTGTGTGTATATATATATATGTATATGTATGTATTTATGTATATATATGTATATATATATATGTGTGTGTATGTATGTATGTATATATATGTATGTATATATATATGTATATATATATATGTGTATATATATGTATATATATGTATATATATATATATGTATATATGTATATAT
The DNA here is from genome assembly GCA_023631565.1 of Gymnocephalus cernua. Classification (NCBI taxonomy): domain Eukaryota; kingdom Metazoa; phylum Chordata; class Actinopteri; order Perciformes; family Percidae; genus Gymnocephalus; species Gymnocephalus cernua. Next base: position 32,931,652 of record CM042440.1, read on the forward strand.
ACATGTATATATATGTATATATATATATGTATATATGTATATATACATGTATATATATGTATATATATGTATGTATATATATGTATATGTATATGTATATATATATATATATATATATATGTATGTATATATATATATATATATATATTAAGGGTGCTCCGATCGATCGGCCACCGATCGGTATCGGCCGATAATGGCTTTAAATAGTTTGATCGGTGGTCTCCATAAAGGCCGATCAGATAGGCCGATCAGATGACGCACTACCATGGATGTATTAAGAGCGCACTACTCCTGAGAACATTTTCAAAATGGCGGCGTCCCTACATTCAGCGGTCTGGCAGTTCTACAAGGTGTCTGAACGGTGGCAGAACAGCAGTTGGCCCGCGGCCGCGGAACAAAGACGCTAAGAAGGCGGCTACTGCTTTTAAAAAGCGTCTGCCACAGGTGGTGCTCCGGCAAACGTGTTTGTGATTACACCATTCTGACGCTTCTACTGCCTCTGGAGCACCGCTGGTGGTCCGCCGACTCATTGCTATCTGGGAAAAAGACAATACACTAGCGATTAGCAACGTGTGTGCCGAGGAAATACCACGAGGCGGAAAGCTCCAAAGACATTTCAACACCACCAACCTCATCAGACATTTGAAGGTTAGTCACAGAAAGGAGGATGAGGAGTTTTCAAAGTTAGCTAACGCTAAGGCAGAGCGGAGTTGTGTAGCTAGCAGCTCCGGCGCCGCTCAAACAGCTGTTTCCCCGTGTGTGTGTGTGTGTCGGACCGTGTGTGTGTGTCGGTCCGTGTGTGTTGGTCCGTGTGTGTGTGTGTCGTTCCGTGTGTGTGTGCCGGTCCGTGTGTGTGTGTGTGTGTCGGTCCGTGTGTGTGTGTCGGTCCGTGTGTGTGTCGGTCCGTGTGTGTGTGTGTGTGTGTCGTTCCGTGTGTGTGTGCCGGTCCGTGTGTGTGTGTGTGTGTGTCGGTCCGTGTGTGTGTGTCGGTCCGTGTGTGTTGGTCCGTGTGTGTGTGTGTGTCGGTCCGTGTGTGTGAGTCGTGTAGCTAGCAGCTCCGACGCCGCTCAAACAGCTGTTTCCCCGTGTGTGTGTCGGTGTGTGTGTGTGTGTGACTGACTGTGTGTGTCGGTGTGTGTGTGTGTGACTGACTGTGTGTGTCTGTGTGTGCTGAAGAAATGTGCAGTGATTGAAAGGACTCTAAACATGTGTGACTGTTATGTAATGGCGTAATTTTCAGTTCATAAAAGTGATCGGTGATCGGTATCGGCCGATATGTCTGCCAGCTATCGGTGATCGGTGATCGGCCCCAAAAATCCTGATCGGAGCACCCTTAATATATATATATATATATATATATATATATATATATATATATGTATGTATATATATGTACATGAAGACTTCCCATTCTTGCTGCAAACAAGTCTTAAGGTGGGCAACAGTACGGGGAAGACAGAGATGAAGAGGGAGGAAAAGGCAGACACAGAGAAGAGAGACACGAAGCAGGCAGACACGAAACAGGCAGACACAGAGAAGACAGACAAGAAGAAGACAGACACAGAGAAGACAGATCAGAAGCAGGCAGACCAGAAGCAGGCAGACAAGAAGAAAAGAGTGAGGGAGAGGTCAGAGAGGATAAGGATGAAGATGAAATGGTAGAGAGAGGAGCAGAGAACTCAGACGTGGCTTTTACTCGCCATCAGTTCAGTAAGCCCAATCAACCAGATCCAAAATTAATTGTTAAACAGTCCTTGGCCAAATATACTCTGAGTTTTATTGTGCTTTTACTGCTCCAAAGCCTTTAACTCTGAGACATCTTCTCCTCTTGCCAAGAATGCTGATTCAGCATTCATTTCATCTGGGTTTAAAAATTGGAAAAAAGCCCTTGAGCGATTTACTGTGCATGAGAGATCTGACAGTCATAAGACAGCCATGACAACGCACATCTATGAAGATCAATCAGTACAGGTTCAGCTATCTAGTGTGAGTGTGAAACAGCAAGAGGAAGCAAGGGTATGTCTTCTCAAAATCATTGGTGCTGTGGAGATGTTAGCTAGGCAGGGCTTACCTTTTAGGGGCCATGAATGTGGTGAGGGAAATTTGAACAGGTTCTGAAGTACAAGTCAGAGGATGACCCTTCTCTAACCAAGTGGTTGACAGGTGGTAGAAAGGATGTATACACTTCAGCTATGGTTCAAAATGAAATCCTGACTTTATTCAGCAGCGTGATCATACGCGAAATAGTTGAAAACATCAGATCACTTCCACACCTGCAGTACTCTGTGATGATGGATGGGACATGAGACGTGTCTGGCAAAGAGCAAGAGGCAGTGTGTTTGAGATATGTTGACAAGGATTTAGTCCCTCGTGAAGAATTTATTGGTCTTTATGAGGTATCTTTGACAACAGGAGAAAATCTAGCAAAAGTCGTCATGGATGTTTTGCAGCGCCTAAACTTGCCTATCACTGGGTTGCGTGGCCAAGCATACAATGGGGCCGCAAACATGGCTGGCAAATACAACCCCACATCAGAAAAAGTTGGGACAGTATGGAAAACACAAATAAAAAAATAAAGTAGTGATTTCTAAATGTACTTTGACTTGTATTTCATTGCAGACAATACAACAGCACATAATTTAATGTGTTCCTCATGATTTTTATTGGGTTTTTTTTTCAAAAAAACAAAATTCCTATTTTGGTTCTTGCAACACATTTCTAAAAAAGTTGGAACAGTAAAGCATTTACCACTTTGTAGTGTTGCCATTCCTTTTCACAACACTTAAAAGACGTTTAGGGACTGAAGACACCAAGTGATGAAGTGTTTCAGGTGTAATTTTGTCCCATTCTTGCTGCAAACAAGTCTTAAGGTGGGCAACAGTACGGGGTCTTCGTTGTCGCATTTTGCGCTTCAAAATGCACCACACATTCTCTATTGGAGACAGGTTGGGACTGCAGGGAGGCCAGTCAAGTACCCGTATCCTCTTCCTCCGCAGCCAGGACTTTGTAATGTGTGCAGAATGTGGTTTTGCATTATCTTGTTGAAATATGCATGGACGTCCCTGGAAAAGATGTCTTCTTGAAGGCAGCATATTGTGCTTCAAAATCTCTTCTCTCTTCTGGACACTGTTAACATAGGGCTTCCTTTTGGCACAGTACAGTTTTAATTGACATTTGTGGCTGTAACTACGTATTGTGGTACTTGACAAAGGTTTGCCAAAGTAGTCCTGAGCCCATGTGGTGATATCGCTTATAGATGAATGACGATTCTTGATGCAGTGCCGCCTGAGGGATCGGAGATCACGTTTGTTCAGCTTAGGCTTGCGCCCTTGTCCTTTACGCACTGAAATTCCTCCTCATTCCTTGAATCATTTAATTATGTTATGCACTGTTGAAGGTGAAATAAGCAAATGTCTTCCTATCTTTCTTTGAGGAACATTGTTTTTAAACATTTCAATAATTTTCTCACGTATTTGTTGGCAAACTGGCGATCCTCGGCCCATCTTTGCTCCTAAAGGACTAGACCTTTCTTGGATGCTGCTTTTGTACCAAATCATAATTACAATCACCTGTTGACATCACCTGTTTCAAATCACATCATTATTTAACCAATTTACCTGATTACTAGCCCTAAATTGCTCCTGTCCCAACCTTTTTTGGAATGTGTTGCAGGTCTGAATGACAGGAAAGGATGTATATTTAGAAATGAAATTAAGTTGACCAGACAAAACATGAAATATTTGGTGTTCACATTGTCTGCAATGAAATACAAGTCAAAGTACATTTAGAAATCACTTTCTTTTTTTATTTGTGTTTTCCATACTGTCCCAACTTCTTCTGATTTGGGGTTGTACAATGGAGCACAGGCCATTGTAAGAAAAATACAACCTCTGGCTCCCTATGTTCATTGTGCTGCCTACTGTGTTAACCTAATTACACAGAGGTCCTGTACTGCCTCAGTATTTATCCGGAATTCTCTGGATTGGGTCAATGAGTTGGGAGTGTTGTTTGTCAGGGAAACTGAAGGACATATTTAAGGGAATTTCAAGGTCTGAGGAGGGTGAGGGTCCATGTCACACTTTAAGACCTCTGTGTCCAACAAGGTGGACAGTCCGCACTAGTGCCATCCGCACTGTGCTAAACCAGTACGAGTGCATAATAAAGGCTTTAGCTGAGATGGCAGTGAGTGAGTCTGATGCGGCTAGTAAGGCACAGGGGCTGTATGAGACATTTCAGCAGGGAAAGATTGTCCTTTGTCTTGTATATGCTTTGGAGATCACAGGGGAGTTGGAGGTTTTGAATATGTCCCTCCAGAGCAGAACACAGACCCTAGATGGTACGCTTTCAGCTGTTGCCTGTGTTAAGGAAAGTTTCAGAAAAAAGAGAAACAGAGAGTTTTCAGGCTCTTTACACAAAAGCAACAAGGATGTGTGAGACACTCCATCTCACTCTTATTGCCTATCCTCGTGTCCCTATCCCACCTCAGCGCTTCACAGGTAATGCTCCTGCACATGTACATGTGTCCCCTTCTGACTACTACAGGACTGAATTCTACAAAGTTCTGGATGTTGCTGACATGCAGTTTAGAGAAAGATTTGAGCAGGAGGGAATGCAAATATTAGGGCACCTGCAACAAGTTCTCTTAACTGGAAAGATACATGGTGTTGTCAACAGTACCCAGAAATCAACCCAGACATCCTCAAAGTTCAGCTTGCATTGTTCAGAATGAAGTACAGCTTACAGTCTAGTACTGAAATTGTTGCTGTTCTTCAAGGGATGACCCCAGAGGTCCGTGGTCTCTTTGACCAAGTCGAAACAGTTACCCGACTCCTCCTAGTTGTGCCTGTGTCATCAGCAGAGTCAGAAAGGAGTTTCAGCAGCCTGTAATGGCAAAAATACTTCTAAAGCACATTCTTTTATTAGGATTTATCTGATTACTGTATGTGTTAACTTAAGAAAAAGGTTTCTAACAGATGAACAGCTAAAACTATAAACTTTGATTAACTGAAGACTGAAGTGTCTTTTTCGCAAGGTCTTTACTGACGTGTGTTTAGAACAAGTTTAGATTAGACACCGTAAACAATATCCTACAGTGTCTCTAAAACAGTTTTCTATTCCCCGGCAGCTGATACAAGGAAAGGTGTTATGACTTGGGTTTTAACTTGGCCAAAAGGCATGACATGACTCTTTGCTTTTTGTTTGTGTAACTGGGTCTTTGTAAGATCCATGAGGGGGGGGGGGGAGGAAAGCTGTCACCATTTGTTTTGATTCTCTATATGTTGGTTTTCTGTGAGTTAAAGACTCAGAGCGCTCTTGCATAGCCACCGAGGTGGCTGTGTTACAGCGTTTCTCCATTTGCAAATGAGAATAAACACTCTATAACCAGACTTTGGTTTCTGCTCGATGGTCTTCATTTGTTTCACTACAAGCTTTAAACCTTTTATTTACTTACACCGTGTTGAACCGAGATAACTTCCACAACAATTTGGTGCCGAAACCCGGGATGGATGGACACAAGAGGAGATCTCTCCGGGCCCTGAAGTCTCGCGAACCAGGAGATTAATCTCCTGCCTCTAACCTCGACCATAAAAAGGGTTTTCTTGAGAGAAAGAGGTCAGGGAGGGGAGAGACTCTCGACTGTTCCACTCCATTCCAAACGAACGGAAAACAATTTCAACCAACACGGGTAAGATCAAATTTTAACGGATTTAATTGGAAATTCAATATTTTTTAAACGAACCCTAAAAACAAATTGAGAAGAATCATAATTGTAAAGAAACATAATGATTGATGAAGAACCAGGGAAAACAAAGACTGAGTTGGATTTGAGAAATTGAAACTGGGTTTTTATGTTTTATTTAGTTTATTAAAGGGGTGATTTTAACCATTCAATAACCAGAAATAAGGACTATTACAGGAGGCATTTCGGCAAAGAAAAACGGACATATTTCCTCAGTTTCCTCCGGTTCGAGGTGAAGAATTTTGGCAGTTTTGGTTCATTAGAAAACTGTTGAACAGAGACCGCGAACCTACCAACGGGCATTACTTTCCTGAATACCATTTCCACACACTCGCGTAAACCGCCAAAATGACCTAGGCTCTTATGTAGATGAGCGTGTGGAGAGGTAGGGAAGGATTGGTTTCAAGGAACGGGCAGGTCACTGTTAAGGACAGCTTTTTCTCCCAAAATAGTTTGTGGGAGAGCAAGCTGACCAGAATTTTGGCAGTTTTGGTTCAATAGAAAACTGTTGGAGACGCGTTTTCTCACAGTTGGTCTTGATTGAGAAATGCACAGGTCTAGGATTTTTCTCAGTTTTCCAATAAACGGGGCCTTTGGGACGACGGTCCTGATTGTAAAAGTAGCTACTTGACTTTTGGTGAAAATGGGAAACTCCGTAATTGCTGTCAGAGAAGCGGGAACAAAGTGCAACCTCAAAAAGTTGCTTTCATCTTTTGTTGGACCCTTCCTGCCTAGTAGATTACTGGTCTTTCAAACTAAAAGTTTTAAATCACAGGCCCAGGGGGCCCGATCGTGGGGGAAATGGAACGGAAATATGGACAAAGTTGTTTGAGATGCCTATCTGATTAGTCAAAAAGTTATGGTTCCCCAGAAAATGGTTAATTTAGTGATGTAAAATTAAGAATGGAAGGTGCAGAGAGAAAGCTGAAAGAAAGAAAAACGATTGAAACAATAGGTTTTAAACCAAATTAAGAAGGATTGTGAATGTTTCAATGTATGGATGGAAGAAACGTAAAGTAGATACAGGGAAAGAATGCTATAACACACATACACCTATAACCTCCTCATCAGCTCCACAACCTAACCCAAGTCCATATTCTGAGTTTTCCAGTCCTATACAACCAGGAAGGACGAGCTGGGAAAGAGAGAGGACGAAGAGGACACATAATTCTGTGCACCGCCGTCCAAAACCTCAGACCCGACTACCGGACAGAACCGCCACAGCAGTCCACTCTGCATCAGGTGGAAAGGAACAACAGGACCAAAGAAAGAACAAACAAAGTAAGAGACTTGACAAAACCATGTTTGAAGCGTATGTCTGCATGTTAACAACAGGCTGGTGGGCAACATATGGAGCGCGGACCCGAAAAAGGCCGCGGCCACAAAGAGCGTGGTCGCGCCAGGCCAGGAGGCCGAGGAGGGTACCGTGGACGAAATAATGAGCCCTACAACCCAGACCACTGTTGGTACTGCAAGGACTTTGAACATTGGGTATGTAACTGCCCGAAGAAGAAAGCACAAACATCTCAGAGGGAGAACAACATGCTGACTAACTGAGTCTCAAAGCTGACTGAGGACGGTAACACAGACACATTCATAGACACGCACACAGCTTCATGCAATGAAGAAATGCTTCGCACTGATACACAGTTTTTTTTGTTTGCTATTAGGGACAAATCGATAGGGTAAAAAGATTGTTATAGACAGGTTTAACCAACATACTGATCTTTTTAAATCCTATAAGAGATGCCTAATTGTGTATAGTTATAGTAGGCCCACTTCATTTTTGGTATTTGACACCATGGGGTTATAAATGTAATTATTAGAGTTTTAAAAGGATTGACATACAGCAGCTCACTGGTCATTTCCTTATTGGGTAAATTGAGTTTACTAATTCTATTTTTAGGTAAAACTGAACGACAAATCAGAAAGTTTTCTGACAGAGTAGTGGTTGTTGTTTTTATTTCTTCTCTGGAAAGTCTAGAAAAAAGGAATGAACCACTCTTATGCTTTTTATGTGTATTACTGATCTTTAGGATCCATAAAACAAATAGAAAAAGGCTCAGTTTTGTTTCCTACAAAGTATGAGTTGTAAACTTATAGGCAGACACTTAAGGTGTCTATTTTGGTATTAGGGTTGTTTCCATGTTTCCAGTTGTGCGTCTTGATAGAAATCATTCTTTGACTGATTATTCTTGACACATTGGAAAATGCACACTTTTGTTTACATTTCAAGTGTTTCTCTTTGCCAGCCTGTTAACCTCCTGGCTGAGAGGAAGTATGTTTTTGCCTACAAAGGTACACATGAAGCCATAACAATCACACTGTGCTTCTTTTGTTTTCATTTTTGTCACAGCTGAAGCAGAAGAGTTTTTTTTGGGAAAAAAACAGGACATTTTTAATGAATGAGCGGGAGTGTTCTTGTCTACTGGAAGAGTCTCACTCTCACTTAACTGTCTCATATTTTTTCATCTTTGTCTCTTACAGATCAGGAGACTAAATCAGGACATTTTTATGACTTACTAGACTGACTGACTGACTGGACGGATTGTTATGAAGAAAACGTTCGCCACAGCGCGTGTTTGGGCCTGCAGTGTTCACCGTTTGGGTGAAGTCTGTGCCTAACACACACTTTTCCACGGTAAAAATAACGCTTTTTCCAGTTGATGCTTCACCAATTTTTTGCCTCAGGGTACCGCGTTGCCTCTTAGGGAAAATTGTGGTCATCAAAAACAACGCTCCGAATACTGGCCTCAAAAACATCAGTATCCGATAAAACAGGAAGCGATCGATGTAACCGTACGGGTTCTCGTTTTCTTAACTCCTCATTGGCTGTTGGAGTCATTTTTAACCATATTTTGATAAACGGTGTGCACACAATATTTTTTTTTAGATGGAGAGAACATTGGAGTTTTTGTCAAAAACAGTTAGATATCACTGTGATCTGACATCTAGTTTGGGGTAAGACTAAATTGGGATTTTTTGGTACATGAAACATGTTTATTACTGTATTATCATTGTTGAACTGTCTTTCCAATATACCTACAAATCAATTAGCTGCTAAAACCATTTATTTGGCTGACAGGATTGCTACAACATTTTCTTAGAGGCGTTGAATAGATGTGTGTTACAATGCAACAGGAGGAGTGTTGTTTTCTTTTCCTTACAGGGAGCAGCTAAGGTGGGGGCTTGCACACACACACCCAAAAATAAGATGGGGGAGGAGTTGTGCATGTGGAGGAAGGAGACATTTGGATTTCGAATTTAGGTTCAGCAATGATGATTTTGATACACGTTCTTGTCATAGATCGTACAATGTGATATGTTTTCTAGATACAAATTGGATAAATAGACTAAAGCACTCAGTGCTTAGTTGAAAGTTGTGACTATGCTAAATACTAGACAGCAATTAGTATTACCTTGTGTTGCAAACATGATAAATAAGATAAACTACATAGCTTTGTTGGGTTTATCTGAGCTTATTGGTTAAGACAATATTGAAACTGATTCGGGTTTATAGAGATTACATTCTATCAGCATTTAATATTGTACTCTAGTGGGATTTCAGCAGAACTGCACTATAGATTTTGGTTGCATTTGAGTTACTATATGATAAAACTGTTTAAACTATTAACATGATGTTGAAAACGTTTTGTTTTGGTGATTGGTGTTTTAACTTTTGTTGCTTTTATACAGGTATTTCTGTGTAAGACAGGACAGTGTTAATGGAGAAACCACTAAACATTATTTATATATACTGAGGGTTTGAGTCATGTGTTTTACATGCCTAAAACAGGAGGGATAATAGTAGCTTCATAAATAAGATGTTTAAAGTATAAAGTGTTCACATCATTTGAATTGTTAAGTAAATTTTAGTAACAGTTAAAGTTCAGTTGGTACTTTGTTTAGACAAAAAACAGTAGCACATTACACAGACAGTCTGTGAAAAGATAATGTTCCTCTGTTTTCCTAAGTTTCCAAGAACAACTACCAATCAGAGCCGAGGAATCTCTGCATAGTCTCAAATGACTGCTCATGAACTGCAGTAAAACTGAATGTCAAATTGAATAAAAATGATCAATATTCTGTTAGTTCATTGCCTATTTCTCACCTAAAATCCTTTCAGGAACGTATTTTAGTAATGCAAAATTAGCTGAAATATGGGAAAGTTTTCCCTAATGCTATTAGGAACACCAGGAAGAGACAGAGGGAGGTGGATTTGATTCCACAAATGATCTGATTGGTGTAAACAAATATTGAGATGTTTTTATCCAAGTGGCCAGCTAGCTGTAGCTTTAAATGACATCACTACTTGCATGGTAGCTTTTCAACATTAAAGGCCTAATAAAATGCTCATAACTAAGTTTGTAGTGTTGGCTTCAAAATATTATTAAAATAGGATAGTGTGATGGGGAAACCTTTTAGTACCATCATCACTGACAGCTCTGAGGAGTCATAATTAAGATCAAATACTAAATAATTGATATGTCTATGATAGTCATGCAGTACCAAAACATTGTTGTGTTCATTTTTTATTTTCCCAGTCCTTAGTTATTTTAAATACAGTCTTTGTATTTTTCTAAATCTGATTGATTTGCACTAAACAACCCTTAAGAGTAACAAAAACATCTTTAGGGATAGGACATCTTCCCTCCACCGCTCAGTGCGAAAAGGACAGGTGAAATGTTGTGTACAATTTTCTTCTGCACTCTCTCTACCATGAGTTTCCAGGGTTTTTAGCACTTGCCAAGGAAAGTGGAATGGGCGCTGCATCAACTCAAACCAGGAGACCTGGTGCTAGTGAAGGACAGCAGGAGGAGAATGGACACCCACGGCAGAGAAGATAGCAGAGAGAGCCACATGGATTCACGCCACACACTGCAAGCAGGTTCCTGACCCAGAAAGGAGCAGCGTTCCTGATCCGGAGAGGAGCAGCTAGGTTTGCGATAACCTACAGCTAGGTTTGCGATAACCTACAGCTGGGTTTGCGATAACTCACATCAAGCGACAACACTTTCCGTTGTGTCGCCTACGGGGGAGAACTGAGAGCAAGCCTGACAGACGGCGATACTGTGCTACTCTCAGCAACCGACGAGAAGACTGCGTGGGAAAAGGGTGATAACTTCACCTTGCATCAAAGAGTGAAAGATTGACCTACAAACTGGTATGGCCACTGATTAAACTTTTTGCAGGAAACAACAGTGACGCTGAATACTGAAGGAACAATTCACTCTGCACTTCTGTTCAGCAATAAAAAACACACACAGTTTAGGTACTGACAGACTGTTTGACTTCTCTGAGGCTTCAGAGGAGAGTGTATTTTCTTTCCACTTTTGTTTCCACAAAACGATTGGTGGTTGAGAAAAATGACTAATGGAGCAGTCCGACCGGAAACGACGGAAATGGTACCCTCCACGACAATTCGGGGGTTCAGAGTTTGTGGTGTTTTTATTTTTGTTACTGCATTTGTGGTGGTTGCGTTTGTGATATTAGAAAGATATGATAAACAATTGATTGACGTAATGACCTCTGCTAACAAAACCTTCCCAAATACCACTGCCACACCCACACACATTGAAGTCACTCATGCAGCACAGAGGGGGGAAAACGCCGCGAGATGCGCTCGGCAGATGACACTTCCAGAGAACTATGGCGCTCACACTACAATAAGTACGGTAGATCAAATATCACTGTAATGGCTAATATGACCTCTACTTGCATGCTTAACCCTTGCGACTATTTCTTGTGTAGGGAAGGGGGGTTACATGGTGGGCGAGCTGAAATCTACATATGCTATGTTTACACAGGTGAAAGACATACTTTATATACATATTATACATATATTTATATACATGTTTTATATAGAAATAATTCCATCGCCCATATCTGACATTCCACATAGACAACCTTTGACCGAAACGCTTGAAATTATGACAAATCAATGGACTTCCTTGGCTAATATTGACGATGCATTTTCTACTAATATCTGGCTAGGTTTAGTTAGGAAATTCACGCGTGACTCAGGTTACAATCACTTATGTTATGTTTGTTCACTTTTTCCTCACTCACAAAAACAAGCGACTCCAGTAAAACCCCAGCCTTTGACTTTAAAGGAAGCCATCTGCGCGCTAACAGCACTTAAAGATGTTAGAGAGGAGGGGGGCCAATTTTACTCTGCCTAACCTCAACCAGCACCTTGTGCTCAGTTTTGCAAATCGTACTGTGCGCGCTCCTAATGGTACTATGCTTACCGCAAAAGAGGGTAAACTTTCAAACAGCTTAGGCCAATTTCATCCTAGTCTAATGAAAAATCTGAAACATGCACTTTGCATTGAGAGAGATCAGTGAAAAGGTTCTCGTTTGGGATCAAATCCGGGCTGCCAACTGACTCTAAATTGTACATGTGCGACAGGTGAATATAACATTAGTCCATGTCTACACTCTACAGCAGGTCATCTGAATGCTTCTGCTCTAGACACATCCCTAACTCACATGATGCGCTGGCCTGATGATTCTGGTGCAGGGTCACTGGTGAGTTATGTTTGGGTCTGTGGTGATCACATTATCAGATTTTGACTCCCTTATGGGCTGGAAGATGTAGCCTGATCTATTTGTCACCGTCCATTCATTCCACTAATGAGGAAAATGTTTTCATCTCTGTTCATGACAAGTATGATACAATACCAGGCATTGTAGACCACTGAAGACTACTGAGTTATTCCAGCTGCTTAGGAACAAGGATAACTTCAGCGACACAGCCAGTGATGCTTTATAATGCTAATTATTTGTTTTATTTTTCTTATGATGATTATATTTGTGTTGCTCAATGCTAGGAGTTGTGTGGAGTCATGACAGGTTGGTTTCAATTACCAGGAGGGGCACACTTGCACTCCCTGTACACATGGATAGGTTCAGACACACAGAGGGTTTAAGCTTTAGCTCTGATTACAGACTATTTTTGTATTTTTATTATTCCTGATTTACACAGAGGATTTTTATTTTGTACTCCTCAAAGACCACTTGTAATATATGTATATATATAGCTATATGGCCAAGTGCTTTAATCTTTAAAGTAATTTTTGTTTATGTGATTATTTTGTAATCAAAAGGGTGAAATGTAATGGCAAAAATACTTCTAAAGCACATTCTTTTATTAGGATTTATCTGATTACTGTATGTGTTAACTTAAGAAAAAGGTTTCTAACAGATGAACAGCTAAAACTATAAACTTTGATTAACTGAAGACTGAAGTGTCTTTTTCGCAAGGTCTTTACTGACGTGTGTTTAGAACAAGTTTAGATTAGACACCGTAAACAATATCCTACAGTGTCTCTAAAACAGTTTTCTATTCCCCGGCAGCTGATACAAGGAAAGGTGTTATGACTTGGGTTTTAACTTGGCCAAAAGGCATGACATGACTCTTTGCTTTTTGTTTGTGTAACTGGGTCTTTGTAAGATCCATGAGGGGGGGGGGGAAGGAAAGCTGTCACCATTTGTTTTGATTCTCTATATGTTGGTTTTCTGTGAGTTAAAGACTCAGAGCGCTCTTGCATAGCCACCGAGGTGGCTGTGTTACAGCGTTTCTCCATTTGCAAATGAGAATAAACACTCTATAACCAGACTTTGGTTTCTGCTCGATGGTCTTCATTTGTTTCACTACAAGCTTTAAACCTTTTATTTACTTACACCGTGTTGAACCGAGATAACTTCCACAACAAGCCTCCAGAGGCTAAAAACATGGCTTCCCAGCACCATGACCCAAACCACCCTAAACACTGTTGCTGTGTGCTAGGGCTGGTCGAAAAAACGATAACGATATGTATCGCGATAGACATGTAATCAATATCAATAAAAAATGCGCTCGATAAAAGTTCGATAATTGTTTTTTTTTTTGTTTTTTTTTCTTCGTCGGAAGAATGGAAAAAAACAGAGGTTTTAAAGCAAGTTTGGTTGCATGAACAAAGGCACTCGCTCTCTGGTAGCCTAGCAACGTAGGGAGTGACACGCTAACAGCCAATCATGTAACAGTATTGTGTTTGGTTGCGCCATATCGTTGTCTCGTGTTGGATTCTTCAATAACAGAAGCGGCGTGGAGTGATAAGTGGAAAATGCGCGAAGCAGCGAGCGCGGAAGTTCTTGATGAAACGGGAAACGTCAGCTCGCCAGTATGGCAGTTTTTTGGATTTTATATGTCTGACCGTAGTCAGACCAATGTCGTCTGCAAATTATGCAAGACCATCGTCCGCAACGCAAACCTGTTTTACCACTTTAGCCGCGCTCACCCTTTGGAGCACAGCCGTGTTCGCCAGCAACGTCCAACAACATCTGCAGCTGGAACCCCGCACAAGCAGCAGAGCACCACGGAGAGGTACTCTCAGTGCCTTATGACTGTAAAAGCTAAACGGTACAAATAAATAACGGAGGCAGTGGCATATCATATAGGCAAAGACATGCTTCCGCTGAGCACCCCCCCACCATGTACGGTTTAGGCTGTACCGTGACTGTTAGACGGAGAAAAATAATAACTGTTACTGTGCTGTATCAGGTTTGTTTTTTATGTTACAGATGTAAAGTCTACCTCAGTTTTATTTCAATTTCTCCTACATTTACAAAACACTGCACATATTTTAAAACACTTCATTCACCAGAAGTGTTCATTGTGATTTTAGACTTATGTTTACATTTGAATTATTTGAGTGTTTTCCATGGTTGTATTGACATTTTCTGCTTTTATAACTGAGGGGATTATAATCGGAGGAAGGTTAAGCTTAAAATAAAAACGTTTAAATTGAATACATTTTTTTCTCCTGGTCCTTATTTTAAATAGGTCATAAAAAATATCAATAATTATCGATATCGACTGATATGAAACACTTATATCGTGATACAGTTTTCAGCCATATCGCCCAGCCCTACTGTGTGCAATGTACATAAAGACAAGCTGGACAGGGTAAACAGAAAAAAGATTGCTGAACAGTTTGTCTCCTGTAAGGAGGGCAGAAAGAGCACTTTTGGTTCTTTTAAATAAGGTAGAGGTACTTGGTCATATGTTCATTGGTCAGTTGGTTGTTGGTTGGTATATATATATATATATAATATATATGTATATATTGCATTTAAATTTTTTTGTTGTTAATATATTTTGTTTGTATATTTGTAGTTTGTAACAAAAATAATTTCCCCCTGGGATTATTCAAGTATTTCTGATTCTTTAGCAAGTCTACTGTTGTGTATTTTCACCACAGAGGTTTGACTTATTTTTTGTGTGTTCTGAGTGTGTTTTTATACTTTTCTAGTATCACTCATTTAAATGGGAAACTTGTTATATCTTGTATGTTATACATTTTGTACCCCCCTGTCATTGTATCCATCGTTTTTATTGTTAATAAACAAATCACATCCATCCCCCTCACTTTTGAAAAGCTTGCTACGCCCCGGACTATGCAATACCTGTCTATAGCAAAAACAGTTAGCGCAACATCAGCTACCTAGACGGAGCTGCTGCAGCTAATGCCCACCGCTCCCACTTAGCTAAACGGCAGTTATGGGGGCATAAATGAAATAGTGCCTTTGTGTATCTTAACAGACACAAAATGCAGTTAAAATGTCTGTGTAACATGAACAGGGCCCTTACATGACAACAAGATGCATTTTCAACATTCACCTACCCTGTTAGCTGCTAGCTAGCTAGCTAGCTGTCGTCTGGGAGGAGAGTGTTCAGTCAGGCTTCAGTAATAATCATCATGCACCAGTCCCGTGTGTATTTGTAGCATATATATGATATATATCCATTTTGTGTGCGATCCATCTGCCGTTGGAGAGTAGTATTCTCTGCCGACAACAATCACGAGAGCACCCACTGGTCTGGAGGATGTCCTCCGGAGGACCGCTTCTGCTTCCTGCCAGCCGTCCTCGCTTGCCGCGCCGACAACAATCGCTAGAGCGTCCGCTGGTCGGGGCTGTCCTCTGGATGACGGGTAATGCCTTCGCGGCGATTTCTTTTGTTTATTTCCCTTCAAAAATAGGTAATTGAGCGCTGTAGTGGTTATGAGCATATTATTGACTATGTAACTACATGGAAACGGGCAGAATTACAGAATTATGCCTGTGCCTTGTTCACAGTGCTCGAAGTGGGCCGGTACGCACCGGTACGCAGTACCGGCACTTCTACATTTTACTCTTAAGCGTACCTGCACCTTTTCTTGCGTACCGCTACTTCTCGCATGCAGCCGGTACGCTACCACTGACAGAGAAAGCGTCAGTGTCAGAGAGATGACCCTAACGTTACATAAACTACACTACCCAGAGGGCACTACGTGTTTACATTTTAGATCTTGACGAATCACGTAAAGGCAAGCAGTCCGCCCACCCAATCAGAAGTTAGCTTTTCCACGGACGCTAGTTTGAAAAAGCTGTCAGCGTCAGCCTGACCGTAACAGATGTTTCACTGCTGAAAACCTAGAAACTAAAAATAAGTGTCGAGTTTATAAGTCGTTATGTTGGACGCCTGGCTTCAGAAAGGTCCTAAAAGAACGCGTGTGCCAGAGCCAGACACGTCAACAGAGGTCCAAGTCCAACCAGAAACATCTGGAGGTAGCTAGTACGATTCATGAGCTTCAAGCTAGCGTTGATGTGAGCGCAACAGCTGGCGTTAATGAGGAGTCTGCCGCTACCAACCTTAACGTTACACCGACGTCAACAGTAACGTGAGTAACGAAACACACGGACGGCCTGACTGTTGGTCAAAGGACCAAATGATGGATTTTTGCTCCACGAACAGCTGGCTTGTTTTTAATGATAACAAACTGGGCTGCAAAACATGATGTAGCAGCATCCCATCACTAGCTGCCCAGACAGAGAGGGGACTGAAGCTGTTCCCCCTGTCTCTGTCACACACACGCACACACTCACTGAGAGTGACTGTTTTGCATCTGTTTGAGCACCAAATTATTGTTAAAATGAATAGTTTTGATGAATGAATTAATTTTTTTTCTTAACATGACTCCAACATATTAGCAAATATAAATCAGCTTATTTGTGGAAAAAATAAACAATATTGATACCAGCCTATATGTAAATTAGTCGCTTAGGCCATCCATAGATAGTTAATAAGGATTCACTGTGCCACATGTATGTTTAAAACATGATTTTTTGAATAGCTTACGCACTAAAGTTATGTAAAGTTGTTTAAATAAATCCATACATTTATATTGTTAATAAATGACAATAAATTGTTGTTGTACCAGCAATATCTCCAAGTTTTGTTTTTCACTACAGAAATCTCAAATGTCATGATGATCTGCCAATGCAAGAGAGTACCGGCACCTTTTTTTTCCCACTTCAAGCACTGCTTGTTCAGTAAAACACTAACAGACGGCTAGCGGCAGTCTCGTGCTGAAGTCCCGTGTGAATTCAGTTGTAGCAAGATAAATAACAGTGTAGGTCGGTGGAGCTACAGTGTAGTGTGAAGAGCGGAGGTGTTCACAAGGGAAGAAGCTTGGAGTAACATAACTATAGAGAATATCGAAGAAGATATTGAACATATGGAAGAGGCTTTTGAGTTTGATGATCGTCCTTATTTATTCGAACCCGAGTATACAGACGAAGAACTGGCCTCACAAGAGTTGGAAAGAACCAGACAGACAGAGGGGCAACAGGCAGATGAAGCAGCTGCTCCAAGATCACGCATTTCGGGCAACTGGTGGTGTTCGTGTGGGTGTTGTGCCGCGAAGGCATCACCGGTCCTCCGGAGGACATCTTCCAGACCAGCGGGTGCTCTCGTGATTGTTGTCGGCAAAGAATCCTACTCTCCAACGCCAGATGTATCGCACACAAAATGGATATATATCATATATATATCATATATATGCTACAAATACACACGGGACTGCTGCATGATGATTATTACTGAAGCCTGACTGAACACTCTCTCGTCCCAGACGACAGCTAGCTAGCTAGCAGCTAACAGGGTAGGTGAATGTTGAAAAAGCATCTTGTTGTCATGTAAGGGCCCTGTTCATGTTACACAGACATTTTAATTGCATTTTGTGTCTGTTAAGGTAAACAAAGACATTATTTAATTTATGCCCCCATAACTGCCGTTTAGCTAAGTGGGAGCGGTGGGCATTAGCTGCAGCAGCTCCGTCTAGGTAGCTGCTGTTGTGCTAATTGTTTTTGCTATAGACAGGTCTCGTATAGTTATATTTAGCAATATTAACGTAAAAATTGGCCGGAGTTCTCCTTTAAACTAGCAAAGACACTAACCCTTGTGTCGGGCTTTGCGCACAATAATAACGTGGATGGTTCCATACATCCATTATACTTCACAAGTCAAATAAATGATTAGTTCACTACTTTCATTGAACACACATACTGTACACACACACACACACACACACACACACTTGCAGCTGTAAATGTTTGTATAAAAGTGAGGCAGCTTTTCTTTAACCCTTCTCCACGTGGTCCTACGTGACCCACCAGGGCGTCAGCCGGCTACCGTCCGTCCAGCAGCAGACGCTGATCATCATTAGAGCGCCGGAGCAGACCAAGCTGGAGATTCCTGCTCCGCAATCTCACCGTTACTCTACTGTGTTGGGAAACCTGCTGGGGTTTATTTTATTATGTCTGTTTGCATCTGTACATTTCTAAGAGTATGTGTATAAAATAGGGCTGCACAATATCATGTTCTTTTAATCATCATTGCGGCATCAACTGGCGCAGTAAACAACTTTTTTTATGTATTAATTGAAAGAAAATACCTGTCTGTCTGTCTGTCTGTCTGTCTGTGTCTAGGGCAATATTCAGGTCCATCTGAAGGCGGAGCGGGGTCCCATCATGGTGCTCACCTGTGAGACGAGGGCAGGAAACGCTGCGACCTCTGACTTTGGACAGAAAAGCAGCGGCTTCTTCTTAACTCTGGAGGAGAGCCGGGTCAGGACGAGCACACGGCACACAGGTTAGTTCAGCCGCTCCATCAGATAGTAGTCTATATCAACGACGTTGCTCCGGTGCCCCCGGAGGTTCAGCCGGATGTCCCTCATTTCAGCCAGACCCTCCTCCACAGCGCTGCAAAGGAAGGTCTGCACAGCATTCCTGGATGGGAGAAAAACGGCTGCATTAACACCGCTACGTTTTGGATTTTAAGCGGAGTTTTGAGCCAAAAGCAGTCAAAGTGTTTTTATCTCCACTAGAATAACTAATTTCTGTTTAAACCTCATATCTCGTCAACATCCTGGTATACTAGACATAAACACGAGGCAGCGTGGAGACTCCACCCGCCGCTGAGAGGGGGGGGGACACCAGAGCAGGGGGAATGAGAGGGGGAAACGCCAGAGCAGGGGGAATGAGAGGGGGAAAGCGCCAGAGCAGGGGGAATGAGAGGGGGAAACGCCAGAGCAGGGGGAATGAGAGGGGGAAAGCGCCAGAGCAGGGGGAATGAGAGGTGGAAACGCCGGTCGGGTCCACAGAGAGCGGTGCAGCCGACCGCCGGCAGAGTTCAGATGCCACCGTGACAGGGCGATGACATCACAGACAGTCTTCAGGTACCAACACGTCCTGCACACACGAGCAGAACATTCTGGAGATTTCTGCTGAAATGTTCTGCTGTCTGCTCTCAAACACCGACGACATGAGTCCAAAACCACTCCGGAGCTTTGGGTCAAAATGTAAAAACTTTATGGATCATTTTGCACCCGTGAACAAGTTTTTAATGTGACATTAATCTGCCGGCCGAGACGTGAAATCATGAAACAGATGGCGGCAGTTTTTTCAGTTTTATACAAAGAGTAAAGAAGTTGTTTTTGTATTTCTGTTTTTTTCTTTTTTCTTTGTGTAATTAATAAAACAATAACTTGTATAAAACCTGAAGGTTGCGCGTGTAAATCCCTGAAGCAGAAAAGATGTGTGGCGCAGAGAACGTCAAAACAGTCCCAAACGCTGTCACACAATCCAACATGGAGCAGTGTTCACCTTTTAACGTCATAGCGAGGTGCAGCCAGCAGGGGACAGCAGAGCGCTGTATGACGAGCCTGAATCATTACCTACAGACCAAACAGTTAGACGTCCATGTCAGGCTATGGGACGCGCCCGAGGTGAAGACCAAATACATTGGTTCAGAGTTCTTGGGCCATTCAACCGCCAAAGATGTTGTTGAGAAACTCAACAACTTGCTTTCACAGCTCGGAATCACCAACCTCATCCAAATCTCGATGGATGGACCGAACGTGAATTGGAAAGTGTTTGAAATCCTTCAAAAGCAGGTGCAGATTGATGTGGGAAAATCACTTATCAACATTGGGTCGTGCGGTTTGCATATACAACACAATGCATTTAGAGGCGAATGTAAAGCGACTGGGTGGGACATTGAACATGGACTTTCTTGTCTCTACTGGCTGTTTCACGACTCCCCAGCCCGGCACGAGGACTTTGTGACAGCGACTGGATGCAGCATGAGCATGCTGAAGTTTTGCAAGCACCGCTGGGTTGAGAATGTTAACGTAGCGGAAAGAGGATTGCAGCTGTGGCCGCATGTGAAACGATACGTGGAGATGGTAGGGAGAGGCGAACTCCCCGACCCAAAGGTGAAATCGTTTGAGGAGGTGAAGAACCGGTGTGCTGACCCTCTCTTCACTGTAAAGGTTGGCATATTCATCAGCATTGCGCGAGAAATTGAGCCCTTTCTCACCATGTATCAGACGGACCAACCAATGCTGCCATTCCTTGCTGAGGACATGACTAGACTGATCAAAGGTAAGCTTAAACTTTAAATCCATTTGCCATATTTTACAACCCCAAATCAGAAAAAGTTGGGACAGTATGGAAAACACAAATAAAAAAAGAAAGTAGTGATTTCTAAATGTACTTTGATTTCATTGCAGACAATACAACAGCACATAATTTAATGTGTTCCTCATGATTTGTATTGTTTTTCTTTTCATAAAAACTAAATTCCTATTTTGGTTCTTGCAACACATTTCAAAAAAAGTTGGAACAGTAAAGCATTTACCACT
This sequence comes from Gymnocephalus cernua, assembly GCA_023631565.1. Lineage (NCBI taxonomy): Eukaryota > Metazoa > Chordata > Actinopteri > Perciformes > Percidae > Gymnocephalus > Gymnocephalus cernua. The sequence continues at coordinate 32,952,403 of CM042440.1, forward strand.
TTGTAATGTTGCCATTCCTTTTCACAACACTTAAAAGATGTTTAGGGACTGAAGACACCAAGTGATGAAGTGTTTCAGATGGAATTTTGTCCCATTTTTGCTGCAAACAAGTCTTAAGGTGGGCAACAGTACGGGGTCTTCGTTGTCGCATTTTGCGCTTCAAAATGCGCCACACATTCTCTATTGGAGACAGGTCGGGACTGCAGGCAGGCCAGTCAAATACCCGTATCCTCTTCCTCCGCAGCCAGGACTTTGTAATGTGTGCAGAATGTGGTTTTGCATTATCTTGTTGAAATATGCATGGACGTCGCTGGAAAAGATGTCTTCTTGAAGGCAGCATATTGTGCTCCAAAATCTCTATGTACTTTTCAGCATTAATGGTGCCATCACAGAAGTGCAAGTTACCTTTGCCAAGGGCACTGACACAACCCCATACCATGACAGACCCTGGCTTTTGGACTTGTTGCTGGTAACAGTCTGGATGATCCTTTTCTTCTTTGGTCCGGAGCACACGGCGTCCATTTCTCCCAAAAAATACCTGAAATACTGATTCATCTGACCGCAGTACACGTTTCCACTGTGTGATGGTCCATCCCAGATGCCTCCGAGCCCAGAGAAGTCGACGGCGCTTCTGGACACTGTTAACATAGGGCTTCCTTTTGGCACAGTACAGTTTTAACTGGCATTTGTGGCTGTAACTACGTATTGTGGTACTTGACAAAGGTTTGCCAAAATAGTCCTGAGCTCATGTGGTGATATCGCTTATAGATGAATGACGATTCTTGATGCAGTGCCATTTCAATAATTTTCTCACGTATTTGTTGACAAACTGGCGATCTTCGGCCCATCTTTGCTCCTAAAGGACTAGACCTTTCTTGGATGCTGCTTTTGTACCAAATCATAATTACAATCACCTGTTGACATCACCTGTTTAAAATCACATCATTATTTAACCAATTTACCTGATTACTTGCCCTAAATTTCTCCTGTCCCAACTTTTTTTGGAATGTGTTGCAGGTCTGAATGACAGGAAAGGATGTATATTTACAAATGAAATTAAGTTGACCAGACAAAACATGAAATATTTTGTGTTCACATTGTCTGCAATGAAATACAAGTCAAAGTACATTTAGAAATCACTACTTTCTTTTTTTATTTGTGTTTTTCAATACTGTCCCAACTTTTTCTGATTTGGGGTTGTACTTGTTTTCTAAGTTGCATTTATTGACAGCGTTGGGCAAGTTAATTCCAAAATTTGATAACTAGTACTGTCACTCGTGTACTTTTTTCCCTCTGTACGGAAATGTTTCGTGGTGTTGGTCAGAGCGAACTGTTTAGAGAAGATGTGACCGGCATGTAACGTTAACGGTTATCTGCTCTGCAGAGCTGCAAGTAAATGCTGAACTGAGCTGTGTGTTTTCAGTGTTAAACACTGCTGCAGGTTTTCATGCACGACTGTTGTTGGTGATATACAGAGGTGGAAGACTTACTCACATCATGTATTGCAGTAAAAATAGAAAAAACAGTGTTGTAGAGTTACAAATTACTTGTCAGTTACAAGTCCTGCATTCAACATCTTCCTTAAGTAATAGTACAAAAGTATTATCAAAATTTAGGCTACTTAAAGTACCACAAGTAATTTGCAGTGTAATATATCTTATTTTAATGGATTATATTATGATCCAATAAATCATATTAAATATGACTTAGAAACAGGCAACACATTTTAAATGTCTGTTGTTATCTCAGCATTGCAGTCAAATCCACCTTTGTCTAAATAATGATGTACATTAAATTGTTTGATACAGCATGTACCTTCTACAGAACATTATCCATGTCTTTTTAAATATCTAAAAAAAGGTAGATGGTAAATACACACAATAGAATCAACACGTAATTCTATTGAAATATATATGTAGGCATGGTTGAAATGTGCATGTGGTTGTTTTATGGTCTTTGTTAATTGTTGAGTAATGACACTGAACCTTACATACCCCTTATTTTTATTGTTTGCAGGACTCATGGGCCGATTTGTGGTGGACGTGGACCTGAAGGAATCATCCACACTCAAGCTCCTGAATGTGCCTTACCAGGACCGTAACCTGCACAAAGATGCTTCTCAAATTGACCTTAGGTTTGCTGCAGACTCTACACTAAAGCAACTTAGGTCCACTAAAAAGGTTTCAGAGAAGCAGTCCCTAGAGATAAGATTGGACAGTAAGACACTTCTGTGTGTTAGGCAAATGATGATAGTACTACGCAGTATTGTGGAGGCTAAACATTTAAACACTGGATGTGATGAGAGGGTTCCGGGAGTTTTGCGATTTGGCTAACTTGCAGACTAAATACAGGGATTTTGACCCCAAAGCACAGCGTGTAGACACACTGCTGTATGAGACAATGGGGACCAACCCCTCTTTTTCCAGACTGTGGGATGTAGTGAAGGTTGTACTTGTCCTGTCTCATGGACAGGCAAGTGTAGAGAGAGGATTCTCAATAAATAAAGAGCTAATTGTGGAGAATCAGAAGGAATTGTCTTTGGTAGCTCAAAGGCTCATTGTTGACCATGTCAGGTCTGTCGGAGGTGTATCAAAGGTAGCCATCACAAAAGAGCTGCTTCTGTCACCAGGAGGAGCCAGGCAAAGATATCAGGGCTACCTTGATGAACAAAAAAGAGTGTCAAAACAGGATGCTGTAGACTTAAAGCGGAAGGATCTTAGTGATGAACTCCAAGGTCTGAAAAAGAAGAGGGCCACCATTGAGACAGATGTGTTTGAACCTCGAAAGATCTGCTGATGAATTGTCAGAGAAAGCAGAAAAAACAAGTTGTCTAACGTTCATTTCCAAATCAAACAGTTTCCGTCGGACAGCAAAGGAAAAAAGAGCTGCTCTGTTTAACATTGACAAGCAAATTGATGAAAAGCTTGCAGAAATGAAAAAGTGAAATCTGTGTGTGTGTGTGTGTGTCTGTGTGGTATTTAATAAAACAGATATGTTACAGGTGAACATACTTGCATATTTGAGAAAGTTGAAAATTAAATAAAAAATCCTGAGAGACTTGTCGGTATGTTTTGAGGCGGTGTGAGAGTCCCGTACAGGAAACAGGAAACATCACTGCCTCTATCTCTGCCACTAGAAAGTCTTAAAACTCCAAACACAAGCTCTGAACTGCCTGGGAGTTTGGGGAACAGCTGACTGTTTCCTCAGTCCATCCGTCTCTTTTCTTTCTCTCTTTCTCCGAGAAATGAGTCAGTGTGTCTCTGAGGCGTGGTTTGGTTCTGGTCCCGGTCTGGCTCCCCCCTCCTGCTGTCAGGACGGGAAACACCAGACTCAAAGGCACACATTAAACTCAGCTAGTGAACGCAGCAGAGGATTACACAGCCACGGGAGCGTTTCTCTCAGAGGACGAGAGGCTTTTTAAAGCAGGAATCAGCTGCAGGTGAGTTTCACTCTGTGGTTGAAGTATTCAGATCCTTTACTGCAGTAAAAGTACTAATACCACACTGTAAAAATGCTCTGTTACAAGTAAAAGTCCTGCAGTGAAATGTTACTTAAGTAAACAGTTGTGTGTGTGTGTAATGGTCTGATCATGTCAGCTGGACTTGTAGTCCGTTATGTTGTTGGCTAGTTTACTTTAGAATAAAACATCAGATTTTATAAACTACATGTGTTTTGTGTGCAGAAATCTTAACGTGTAAAGTAACTAGTAACTAAAGCTGTAACAGATGAATGTAGTGGAGTAAAAAGTACAATATTTCTCTCTGAAATGTAGCGGAGTAGAAAGTGGCATGAAAAGAAAAGACTCAAGTAAAGTGTGTGTGTGTGTGTGTGTGTGTGTGTGTGTGTGTGTGTGTGTGTGTGTGTGTGTGTGTGTGTGTGTGTGTGTGTGTGTGTGTGTGTGCGCGCGCTCTCTAAGTGGAGTCCTGCAGAGCCCTCAAAAAAACCTCCAGGGAGACGAGTTCAAGACCTATGACCCCCCCCCACACACACACACACACACACACACACACACACACATACAGGCTTTTGCCTAAAATGTCATTGTTTGCACGAGCATTAAGAGGGGTGTAATCCATTGAAGACAGACTTGGACCAAAAGGGCGTTAACGTATCTGGAAGGGGGCTCCACTAACCGACAGCTAGGAGTCCATTCTGTCCAAAGCAATCACAGAAGCTCCGTTTAAATCCTCCGTCATGTTTCAACACTACTACTACTACTACTACTACTACTACTACTACTACTACTACTACTACTACTACTACTACTACTACTACTACACTATTACCGTTGTCTCTCTTAACACTATGTCATCTTCAAGCACCGCGTAGCTGCTGCTCTGCCCGGTGCGTTCCATACAGACGCTGAAGGGGGATTGTTGCGTCGTATATGATGCTGACAGAAGCCCAAGCGTCTGTATTTCCCGAGTTCAGAGTGAGAACAGGTTGGTTCAGAAAGACTTGTGAAGTGTGTTGGCGGTCAGTTTATTTGATTGTGGAGAGGTAGTTAAACTGCTGAGCAATCAGAAAGCAGGAGTGTGGTGTATTTAGATAAAACTGTAAATAAACCCTGAAGCTGTGTTGAGTTTCCACCTGTGCTGACTGACGCGGGTTGACCCGGTTGTTTGTGCTGTAAGGTGAGCAGCTCATGTGGCGTTGGGGAAAGGCCCCGTCAGGTCCAACACTGCTCGTCTGTGTTTGCTTCCAGCTGGAAGCTGTGCGGTGCAGGCGGCCCACAGGCATCTCTCTGTTGGTGCTGCTCTAATGTTCGAAGAAGTAAATATTCAGAAGAAAGCCAAAGCTAAAGGCTTTCTGTTTCTGTGCTGTCGCCGTGTTTTGCAGTTACATTCTGATGTCGTCACGGAATTTTTAAATGTCCATTCTCCAGGTTTTATGTTTTTATTCTAATAACTTTTACTGGGTATACTGCAGAGCCAAAATAATTAGTCAAAGTTATTTATCAAGCGAACGTGTTCAACCTCCTCTGGTTTCTGCTTCTCAGATTTTGAGAATTTGCAGTTTTTCTGTTTTGAATCAAAATCGTCTTCACCAAATCCACCAGACTCCATGTAAATAATCAGGACTTTTAGCGTGTATAGAGCCAGACTCCATGTAAATAATCACTACTTTTAGTGTGTATAGAGCCAGACTCCATGTAAATAATCAGGACTTTTAGCGTGTATAGAGCCAGACTCCATGTAAATAATCAGGACTTTTAGCGTGTATAGAGCCAGACTCCATGTAAATAATCACTACTTTTAGCGTGTATAGAGCCAGACTCCATGTAAATAATCAGGACTTTTAGCGTGTATAGAGCCAGACTCCATGTAAATAATCACTACTTTTAGCATGTATAGAGCCAGACTCCATGTAAATAATCACTACTTTTAGCGTGTATAGAGCCAGACTCCATGTAAATAATCAGGACTTTTAGCGTGTATAGAGCCAGACTCCATGTAAATAATCACTACTTTTAGCGTGTATAGAGCCAGACTCCATGTAAATAATCACTACTTTTAGCGTGTATAGAGCCAGACTCCATGTAAATAATCACTACTTTTAGCGTGTATAGAGCCAGACTCCATGTAAATAATCACTACTTTTAGCGTGTATAGAGCCAGACTCCATGTAAATAATCACTACTTTTAGCGTGTATAGAGCCAGACTCCATGTAAATAATCAGGACTTTTAGCGTGTATAGAGCCAGCATATCTCCACATGTAAATGGGTGAATTAAGGGTTTATTTCAACCAGACCAGAGTGGTGATTGTTGGAACAGTGGAAAGATGAACCAAGACGGACTTTGGTAGTTTTATTTAGTTTCTGTCCACTTTGAATGAAGTGTGTTTTACGATGATAAAACATTACATTACATTTTGGTTGCTTTTTTCAAAGTTTTTATTTGTTTTGCCACTTTACGACATTTTGGGTGCTTTTTCAACATTTCTGTAGAAAGATTGTTTTTCCCATCAGTCAGTTAGATACAAAAACATGGAAAACTAGAGTCCAGGTTGGGACCCACCGGAGGGTTTAGTTTAGCATAATAGGTTCAGTGATCAATAAGAGGAACGCGTCAGTGATCAGCGGGACATGTGGGAGGCCAGAGATCCTCCTGAGATCCTCCTGATCTCTTTGTACAGTCGCATCAACAAAAGGAAGTAGTTATCAGTGAGAGCGACGCGTTCATGCTCTCCAGATGTCTCCGGTCAAACAACACACAGATGAATACTGAGGGAATTCATTAGTGTCTAATGAGAGTCCCTTTATACCCTGGCATCAAAATCCCTGCAGGTCTCTTACCTTTTTCTTCGCTTATTCACGTTTTTGTAGCTTTTTGAAGTTTTTGCCTCTTTTTCGGTTGACATTTTTGCCGCTTCTCGACGTTTTGTTGCTTTTTGCTGCTTTTTCTGACATTTTAGTTGGGATTTTTAAATATTTTTTTGGCTTTCTGTCACTTTTTCGTCATTTATGTCCCTTTTTTTAACGACGTTTTGGAACTTTTTTCTCTTGTTTTTGCCACTTTTTCCAAAACATTTTGTTGCTTATTTTATTTATTATTTATTATTTTATTTTTTTGATGTGATCTAACCATAGAAGTGTGTGTGTGTGTGTGTGTGTGTGTGTGTGTGTGTGTGTGTGTGTGTGTGTGTGTGTGTGTGTGTGTGTGTGTGTGTGTGTGTGTGTGTGTGTGTGTGGTTCATTAGTGTCTGCTGTGTGCTAATGAGAGTCACTTGGCCGAGGTGATTACATTAGTTATGAATGAATAACTTTGACACATACTCATTTGCAGAAGGATCACAGCTGGGTCAAAAACTGATCTCATCCCCTCTATCGCTCCTAGTTTATCTGGACAATTGACACAAACAAAGGCTCCAAGAAATGGTCACTGCTCACCGGTTCTGTCAACTTTTTGTTTCAGTCAAAGAATCCAACGGGCAGCGCTGATTTCCCTGTGAACCAACTTTTACTTCTGAGGAAAAGAGCCGTTTGTTTCTGTGTCTGCCAGGAAACACCTGACACAGACAGACAGACTCACGCGCACACACAGATACACACACACACACTCATGCGCATACACAGATAAACACACACACACTCACGCGCATACACAGATACACACACACACGCGCATACACAGATACACACACACACACACACACACTCACGCGCATACACAGATACACACATACACACTCACGCGCATACACTGATACACACACACATACACGCGCATACACAGATACACACACACACACACACACACTCACGCACATATACAGATACACACACACACTCACGAGCATACACTGATACACACACACACACACTCACGCGCATACACTGATACACACACACACGCGCATACACAGATACACACACACTCACGCACATACACAGATACACACACACACACACTCATGCGCATACACAGAGACACACATATACACACACGCACACACACACAGCGGTTTGTTTTTCCTCTGGTCATAGTGGGCAGGAAGCCCAGCGTGGCTGCAGCAGAAAGAGAAAAAGGGTCTGTGTGTGTGTGTGTGTGTGTGTGTGTGTGTGTGTGTGTGTGTGTGTGTGTGTGTGTTGGGCTGGAATGTGCGGTGGATTTTCTCCCTAATTAACCTCTGTGATGTCGTGCAACATGGCCGCTCTCTGCTCGCTGGAAACGGGCGGCCGGCTCGGCTTTAAGCCGTCTGATCCAACAACCAAGAGGCTTTGTTAGTGTTGGAGGCCGAGAGGATCTGACTCAGCAGAGTGAAGCAGCTTCTGGACGAAGAGGCTGATGGAGTTGTATTATCGCCCATATACTTCTAATATATCAGTAGACTTGACTACTGTTCAGTAGACTGGACTACTGTAACGGTGTCTTTACAGGTCTCCCTAAAAAATCACTCAGACAGCTGCAGCTGATCCAGAACGCTGCTGCTCGAGTCCTCACTAAGACCAAGAAAGTGGATCACATCACTCCAGTTCTGAAGTCTTTACACTGGCTTCCTGTGCCTCAGAGAGTTGATTTCAAAATACTTTTGCTGGTTTATAAATCATTAAACGGTTTAGGTGCAAAATACATTTCTGACCTGCTAGTAAACTACGACCCACCCAGACCTCTCAGGTGGTCTGGGACAGGTCTGCTAGTAAACTACGAACCACCCAGACCTCTCAGGTGGTCTGGGACAGGTCTGCTGTCTGGATGACGGGTAATGCCTTCGCGGCGATTTCTTTTGTTTATTTCCCTTCAAAAATAGGTAATTGAGCGCTGTAGTGGTTATGAGCATATTATTGACTATGTAACTACATGGAAACGGGCAGAATTACAGAATTATGCCTGTGCCTTGTTCACAGTGCTCGAAGTGGGCCGGTACGCACCGGTACGCAGTACCGGCACTTCTACATTTTACTCTTAAGCGTACCTGCACCTTTTCTTGCGTACCGCTACTTCTCGCATGCAGCCGGTACGCTACCACTGACAGAGAAAGCGTCAGTGTCAGAGAGATGACCCTAACGTTACATAAACTACACTACCCAGAGGGCACTACGTGTTTACATTTTAGATCTTGACGAATCACGTAAAGGCAAGCAGTCCGCCCACCCAATCAGAAGTTAGCTTTTCCACGGACGCTAGTTTGAAAAAGCTGTCAGCGTCAGCCTGACCGTAACAGATGTTTCACTGCTGAAAACCTAGAAACTAAAAATAAGTGTCGAGTTTATAAGTCGTTATGTTGGACGCCTGGCTTCAGAAAGGTCCTAAAAGAACGCGTGTGCCAGAGCCAGACACGTCAACAGAGGTCCAAGTCCAACCAGAAACATCTGGAGGTAGCTAGTACGATTCATGAGCTTCAAGCTAGCGTTGATGTGAGCGCAACAGCTGGCGTTAATGAGGAGTCTGCCGCTACCAACCTTAACGTTACACCGACGTCAACAGTAACGTGAGTAACGAAACACACGGACGGCCTGACTGTTGGTCAAAGGACCAAATGATGGATTTTTGCTCCACGAACAGCTGGCTTGTTTTTAATGATAACAAACTGGGCTGCAAAACATGATGTAGCAGCATCCCGTCACTAGCTGCCCAGACAGAGAGGGGACTGAAGCTGTTCCCCCTGTCTCTGTCACACACACGCACACACTCACTGAGAGTGACTGTTTTGCATCTGTTTGAGCACCAAATTATTGTTAAAATGAATAGTTTTGATGAATGAATTAATTTTTTTTCTTAACATGACTCCAACATATTAGCAAATATAAATCAGCTTATTTGTGGAAAAAATAAACAATATTGATACCAGCCTATATGTAAATTAGTCGCTTAGGCCATCCATAGATAGTTAATAAGGATTCACTGTGCCACATGTATGTTTAAAACATGATTTTTTGAATAGCTTACGCACTAAAGTTATGTAAAGTTGTTTAAATAAATCCATACATTTATATTGTTAATAAATGACAATAAATTGTTGTTGTACCAGCAATATCTCCAAGTTTTGTTTTTCACTACAGAAATCTCAAATGTCATGATGATCTGCCAATGCAAGAGAGTACCGGCACCTTTTTTTTCCCACTTCAAGCACTGCTTGTTCAGTAAAACACTAACAGACGGCTAGCGGCAGTCTCGTGCTGAAGTCCCGTGTGAATTCAGTTGTAGCAAGATAAATAACAGTGTAGGTCGGTGGAGCTACAGTGTAGTGTGAAGAGCGGAGGTGTTCACAAGGGAAGAAGCTTGGAGTAACATAACTATAGAGAATATCGAAGAAGATATTGAACATATGGAAGAGGCTTTTGAGTTTGATGATCGTCCTTATTTATTCGAACCCGAGTATACAGACGAAGAACTGGCCTCACAAGAGTTGGAAAGAACCAGACAGACAGAGGGGCAACAGGCAGATGAAGCAGCTGCTCCAAGATCACGCATTTCGGGCAACTGGTGGTGTTCGTGTGGGTGTTGTGCCGCGAAGGCATCACCGGTCCTCCGGAGGACATCTTCCAGACCAGCGGGTGCTCTCGTGATTGTTGTCGGCAAAGAATCCTACTCTCCAACGCCAGATGTATCGCACACAAAATGGATATATATCATATATATATCATATATATGCTACAAATACACACGGGACTGCTGCATGATGATTATTACTGAAGCCTGACTGAACACTCTCTCGTCCCAGACGACAGCTAGCTAGCTAGCAGCTAACAGGGTAGGTGAATGTTGAAAAAGCATCTTGTTGTCATGTAAGGGCCCTGTTCATGTTACACAGACATTTTAATTGCATTTTGTGTCTGTTAAGGTAAACAAAGACATTATTTAATTTATGCCCCCATAACTGCCGTTTAGCTAAGTGGGAGCGGTGGGCATTAGCTGCAGCAGCTCCGTCTAGGTAGCTGCTGTTGTGCTAATTGTTTTTGCTATAGACAGGTCTCGTATAGTTATATTTAGCAATATTAACGTAAAAATTGGCCGGAGTTCTCCTTTAAACTAGCAAAGACACTAACCCTTGTGTCGGGCTTTGCGCACAATAATAACGTGGATGGTTCCATACATCCATTATACTTCACAAGTCAAATAAATGATTAGTTCACTACTTTCATTGAACACACATACTGTACACACACACACACACACACACACACACTTGCAGCTGTAAATGTTTGTATAAAAGTGAGGCAGCTTTTCTTTAACCCTTCTCCACGTGGTCCTACGTGACCCACCAGGGCGTCAGCCGGCTACCGTCCGTCCAGCAGCAGACGCTGATCATCATTAGAGCGCCGGAGCAGACCAAGCTGGAGATTCCTGCTCCGCAATCTCACCGTTACTCTACTGTGTTGGGAAACCTGCTGGGGTTTATTTTATTATGTCTGTTTGCATCTGTACATTTCTAAGAGTATGTGTATAAAATAGGGCTGCACAATATCATGTTCTTTTAATCATCATTGCGGCATCAACTGGCGCAGTAAACAACTTTTTTTATGTATTAATTGAAAGAAAATACCTGTCTGTCTGTCTGTCTGTCTGTCTGTGTCTAGGGCAATATTCAGGTCCATCTGAAGGCGGAGCGGGGTCCCATCATGGTGCTCACCTGTGAGACGAGGGCAGGAAACGCTGCGACCTCTGACTTTGGACAGAAAAGCAGCGGCTTCTTCTTAACTCTGGAGGAGAGCCGGGTCAGGACGAGCACACGGCACACAGGTTAGTTCAGCCGCTCCATCAGATAGTAGTCTATATCAACGACGTTGCTCCGGTGCCCCCGGAGGTTCAGCCGGATGTCCCTCATTTCAGCCAGACCCTCCTCCACAGCGCTGCAAAGGAAGGTCTGCACAGCATTCCTGGATGGGAGAAAAACGGCTGCATTAACACCGCTACGTTTTGGATTTTAAGCGGAGTTTTGAGCCAAAAGCAGTCAAAGTGTTTTTATCTCCACTAGAATAACTAATTTCTGTTTAAACCTCATATCTCGTCAACATCCTGGTATACTAGACATAAACACGAGGCAGCGTGGAGACTCCACCCGCCGCTGAGAGGGGGGGGGACACCAGAGCAGGGGGAATGAGAGGGGGAAACGCCAGAGCAGGGGGAATGAGAGGGGGAAAGCGCCAGAGCAGGGGGAATGAGAGGGGGAAACGCCAGAGCAGGGGGAATGAGAGGGGGAAAGCGCCAGAGCAGGGGGAATGAGAGGGGGAAACGCCAGAGCAGGGGGAATGAGAGGGGGAAAGCGCCAGAGCAGGGGGAATGAGAGGTGGAAACGCCGGTCGGGTCCACAGAGAGCGGTGCAGCCGACCGCCGGCAGAGTTCAGATGCCACCGTGACAGGGCGATGACATCACAGACAGTCTTCAGGTACCAACACGTCCTGCACACACGAGCAGAACATTCTGGAGATTTCTGCTGAAATGTTCTGCTGTCTGCTCTCAAACACCGACGACATGAGTCCAAAACCACTCCGGAGCTTTGGGTCAAAATGTAAAAACTTTATGGATCATTTTGCACCCGTGAACAAGTTTTTAATGTGACATTAATCTGCCGGCCGAGACGTGAAATCATGAAACAGATGGCGGCAGTTTTTTCAGTTTTATACAAAGAGTAAAGAAGTTGTTTTTGTATTTCTGTTTTTTTCTTTTTTCTTTGTGTAATTAATAAAACAATAACTTGTATAAAACCTGAAGGTTGCGCGTGTAAATCCCTGAAGCAGAAAAGATGTGTGGCGCAGAGAACGTCAAAACAGTCCCAAACGCTGTCACACAATCCAACATGGAGCAGTGTTCACCTTTTAACGTCATAGCGAGGTGCAGCCAGCAGGGGACAGCAGAGCGCTGTATGACGAGCCTGAATCATTACCTACAGACCAAACAGTTAGACGTCCATGTCAGGCTATGGGACGCGCCCGAGGTGAAGACCAAATACATTGGTTCAGAGTTCTTGGGCCATTCAACCGCCAAAGATGTTGTTGAGAAACTCAACAACTTGCTTTCACAGCTCGGAATCACCAACCTCATCCAAATCTCGATGGATGGACCGAACGTGAATTGGAAAGTGTTTGAAATCCTTCAAAAGCAGGTGCAGATTGATGTGGGAAAATCACTTATCAACATTGGGTCGTGCGGTTTGCATATACAACACAATGCATTTAGAGGCGAATGTAAAGCGACTGGGTGGGACATTGAACATGGACTTTCTTGTCTCTACTGGCTGTTTCACGACTCCCCAGCCCGGCACGAGGACTTTGTGACAGCGACTGGATGCAGCATGAGCATGCTGAAGTTTTGCAAGCACCGCTGGGTTGAGAATGTTAACGTAGCGGAAAGAGGATTGCAGCTGTGGCCGCATGTGAAACGATACGTGGAGATGGTAGGGAGAGGCGAACTCCCCGACCCAAAGGTGAAATCGTTTGAGGAGGTGAAGAACCGGTGTGCTGACCCTCTCTTCACTGTAAAGGTTGGCATATTCATCAGCATTGCGCGAGAAATTGAGCCCTTTCTCACCATGTATCAGACGGACCAACCAATGCTGCCATTCCTTGCTGAGGACATGACTAGACTGATCAAAGGTAAGCTTAAACTTTAAATCCATTTGCCATATTTTACAACCCCAAATCAGAAAAAGTTGGGACAGTATGGAAAACACAAATAAAAAAAGAAAGTAGTGATTTCTAAATGTACTTTGATTTCATTGCAGACAATACAACAGCACATAATTTAATGTGTTCCTCATGATTTGTATTGTTTTTCTTTTCATAAAAACTAAATTCCTATTTTGGTTCTTGCAACACATTTCAAAAAAAGTTGGAACAGTAAAGCATTTACCACTTTGTAATGTTGCCATTCCTTTTCACAACACTTAAAAGATGTTTAGGGACTGAAGACACCAAGTGATGAAGTGTTTCAGATGGAATTTTGTCCCATTTTTGCTGCAAACAAGTCTTAAGGTGGGCAACAGTACGGGGTCTTCGTTGTCGCATTTTGCGCTTCAAAATGCGCCACACATTCTCTATTGGAGACAGGTCGGGACTGCAGGCAGGCCAGTCAAATACCCGTATCCTCTTCCTCCGCAGCCAGGACTTTGTAATGTGTGCAGAATGTGGTTTTGCATTATCTTGTTGAAATATGCATGGACGTCGCTGGAAAAGATGTCTTCTTGAAGGCAGCATATTGTGCTCCAAAATCTCTATGTACTTTTCAGCATTAATGGTGCCATCACAGAAGTGCAAGTTACCTTTGCCAAGGGCACTGACACAACCCCATACCATGACAGACCCTGGCTTTTGGACTTGTTGCTGGTAACAGTCTGGATGATCCTTTTCTTCTTTGGTCCGGAGCACACGGCGTCCATTTCTCCCAAAAAATACCTGAAATACTGATTCATCTGACCGCAGTACACGTTTCCACTGTGTGATGGTCCATCCCAGATGCCTCCGAGCCCAGAGAAGTCGACGGCGCTTCTGGACACTGTTAACATAGGGCTTCCTTTTGGCACAGTACAGTTTTAACTGGCATTTGTGGCTGTAACTACGTATTGTGGTACTTGACAAAGGTTTGCCAAAATAGTCCTGAGCTCATGTGGTGATATCGCTTATAGATGAATGACGATTCTTGATGCAGTGCCATTTCAATAATTTTCTCACGTATTTGTTGACAAACTGGCGATCTTCGGCCCATCTTTGCTCCTAAAGGACTAGACCTTTCTTGGATGCTGCTTTTGTACCAAATCATAATTACAATCACCTGTTGACATCACCTGTTTAAAATCACATCATTATTTAACCAATTTACCTGATTACTTGCCCTAAATTTCTCCTGTCCCAACTTTTTTTGGAATGTGTTGCAGGTCTGAATGACAGGAAAGGATGTATATTTACAAATGAAATTAAGTTGACCAGACAAAACATGAAATATTTTGTGTTCACATTGTCTGCAATGAAATACAAGTCAAAGTACATTTAGAAATCACTACTTTCTTTTTTTATTTGTGTTTTTCAATACTGTCCCAACTTTTTCTGATTTGGGGTTGTACTTGTTTTCTAAGTTGCATTTATTGACAGCGTTGGGCAAGTTAATTCCAAAATTTGATAACTAGTACTGTCACTCGTGTACTTTTTTCCCTCTGTACGGAAATGTTTCGTGGTGTTGGTCAGAGCGAACTGTTTAGAGAAGATGTGACCGGCATGTAACGTTAACGGTTATCTGCTCTGCAGAGCTGCAAGTAAATGCTGAACTGAGCTGTGTGTTTTCAGTGTTAAACACTGCTGCAGGTTTTCATGCACGACTGTTGTTGGTGATATACAGAGGTGGAAGACTTACTCACATCATGTATTGCAGTAAAAATAGAAAAAACAGTGTTGTAGAGTTACAAATTACTTGTCAGTTACAAGTCCTGCATTCAACATCTTCCTTAAGTAATAGTACAAAAGTATTATCAAAATTTAGGCTACTTAAAGTACCACAAGTAATTTGCAGTGTAATATATCTTATTTTAATGGATTATATTATGATCCAATAAATCATATTAAATATGACTTAGAAACAGGCAACACATTTTAAATGTCTGTTGTTATCTCAGCATTGCAGTCAAATCCACCTTTGTCTAAATAATGATGTACATTAAATTGTTTGATACAGCATGTACCTTCTACAGAACATTATCCATGTCTTTTTAAATATCTAAAAAAAGGTAGATGGTAAATACACACAATAGAATCAACACGTAATTCTATTGAAATATATATGTAGGCATGGTTGAAATGTGCATGTGGTTGTTTTATGGTCTTTGTTAATTGTTGAGTAATGACACTGAACCTTACATACCCCTTATTTTTATTGTTTGCAGGACTCATGGGCCGATTTGTGGTGGACGTGGACCTGAAGGAATCATCCACACTCAAGCTCCTGAATGTGCCTTACCAGGACCGTAACCTGCACAAAGATGCTTCTCAAATTGACCTTAGGTTTGCTGCAGACTCTACACTAAAGCAACTTAGGTCCACTAAAAAGGTTTCAGAGAAGCAGTCCCTAGAGATAAGATTGGACAGTAAGACACTTCTGTGTGTTAGGCAAATGATGATAGTACTACGCAGTATTGTGGAGGCTAAACATTTAAACACTGGATGTGATGAGAGGGTTCCGGGAGTTTTGCGATTTGGCTAACTTGCAGACTAAATACAGGGATTTTGACCCCAAAGCACAGCGTGTAGACACACTGCTGTATGAGACAATGGGGACCAACCCCTCTTTTTCCAGACTGTGGGATGTAGTGAAGGTTGTACTTGTCCTGTCTCATGGACAGGCAAGTGTAGAGAGAGGATTCTCAATAAATAAAGAGCTAATTGTGGAGAATCAGAAGGAATTGTCTTTGGTAGCTCAAAGGCTCATTGTTGACCATGTCAGGTCTGTCGGAGGTGTATCAAAGGTAGCCATCACAAAAGAGCTGCTTCTGTCACCAGGAGGAGCCAGGCAAAGATATCAGGGCTACCTTGATGAACAAAAAAGAGTGTCAAAACAGGATGCTGTAGACTTAAAGCGGAAGGATCTTAGTGATGAACTCCAAGGTCTGAAAAAGAAGAGGGCCACCATTGAGACAGATGTGTTTGAACCTCGAAAGATCTGCTGATGAATTGTCAGAGAAAGCAGAAAAAACAAGTTGTCTAACGTTCATTTCCAAATCAAACAGTTTCCGTCGGACAGCAAAGGAAAAAAGAGCTGCTCTGTTTAACATTGACAAGCAAATTGATGAAAAGCTTGCAGAAATGAAAAAGTGAAATCTGTGTGTGTGTGTGTGTGTCTGTGTGGTATTTAATAAAACAGATATGTTACAGGTGAACATACTTGCATATTTGAGAAAGTTGAAAATTAAATAAAAAATCCTGAGAGACTTGTCGGTATGTTTTGAGGCGGTGTGAGAGTCCCGTACAGGAAACAGGAAACATCACTGCCTCTATCTCTGCCACTAGAAAGTCTTAAAACTCCAAACACAAGCTCTGAACTGCCTGGGAGTTTGGGGAACAGCTGACTGTTTCCTCAGTCCATCCGTCTCTTTTCTTTCTCTCTTTCTCCGAGAAATGAGTCAGTGTGTCTCTGAGGCGTGGTTTGGTTCTGGTCCCGGTCTGGCTCCCCCCTCCTGCTGTCAGGACGGGAAACACCAGACTCAAAGGCACACATTAAACTCAGCTAGTGAACGCAGCAGAGGATTACACAGCCACGGGAGCGTTTCTCTCAGAGGACGAGAGGCTTTTTAAAGCAGGAATCAGCTGCAGGTGAGTTTCACTCTGTGGTTGAAGTATTCAGATCCTTTACTGCAGTAAAAGTACTAATACCACACTGTAAAAATGCTCTGTTACAAGTAAAAGTCCTGCAGTGAAATGTTACTTAAGTAAACAGTTGTGTGTGTGTGTAATGGTCTGATCATGTCAGCTGGACTTGTAGTCCGTTATGTTGTTGGCTAGTTTACTTTAGAATAAAACATCAGATTTTATAAACTACATGTGTTTTGTGTGCAGAAATCTTAACGTGTAAAGTAACTAGTAACTAAAGCTGTAACAGATGAATGTAGTGGAGTAAAAAGTACAATATTTCTCTCTGAAATGTAGCGGAGTAGAAAGTGGCATGAAAAGAAAAGACTCAAGTAAAGTGTGTGTGTGTGTGTGTGTGTGTGTGTGTGTGTGTGTGTGTGTGTGTGTGTGTGTGTGTGTGCGCGCGCTCTCTAAGTGGAGTCCTGCAGAGCCCTCAAAAAAACCTCCAGGGAGACGAGTTCAAGACCTATGACCCCCCCCCACACACACACACACACACACACACACACACACACATACAGGCTTTTGCCTAAAATGTCATTGTTTGCACGAGCATTAAGAGGGGTGTAATCCATTGAAGACAGACTTGGACCAAAAGGGCGTTAACGTATCTGGAAGGGGGCTCCACTAACCGACAGCTAGGAGTCCATTCTGTCCAAAGCAATCACAGAAGCTCCGTTTAAATCCTCCGTCATGTTTCAACACTACTACTACTACTACTACTACTACTACTACTACTACTACTACTACTACTACTACTACTACTACTACTACTACACTATTACCGTTGTCTCTCTTAACACTATGTCATCTTCAAGCACCGCGTAGCTGCTGCTCTGCCCGGTGCGTTCCATACAGACGCTGAAGGGGGATTGTTGCGTCGTATATGATGCTGACAGAAGCCCAAGCGTCTGTATTTCCCGAGTTCAGAGTGAGAACAGGTTGGTTCAGAAAGACTTGTGAAGTGTGTTGGCGGTCAGTTTATTTGATTGTGGAGAGGTAGTTAAACTGCTGAGCAATCAGAAAGCAGGAGTGTGGTGTATTTAGATAAAACTGTAAATAAACCCTGAAGCTGTGTTGAGTTTCCACCTGTGCTGACTGACGCGGGTTGACCCGGTTGTTTGTGCTGTAAGGTGAGCAGCTCATGTGGCGTTGGGGAAAGGCCCCGTCAGGTCCAACACTGCTCGTCTGTGTTTGCTTCCAGCTGGAAGCTGTGCGGTGCAGGCGGCCCACAGGCATCTCTCTGTTGGTGCTGCTCTAATGTTCGAAGAAGTAAATATTCAGAAGAAAGCCAAAGCTAAAGGCTTTCTGTTTCTGTGCTGTCGCCGTGTTTTGCAGTTACATTCTGATGTCGTCACGGAATTTTTAAATGTCCATTCTCCAGGTTTTATGTTTTTATTCTAATAACTTTTACTGGGTATACTGCAGAGCCAAAATAATTAGTCAAAGTTATTTATCAAGCGAACGTGTTCAACCTCCTCTGGTTTCTGCTTCTCAGATTTTGAGAATTTGCAGTTTTTCTGTTTTGAATCAAAATCGTCTTCACCAAATCCACCAGACTCCATGTAAATAATCAGGACTTTTAGCGTGTATAGAGCCAGACTCCATGTAAATAATCACTACTTTTAGTGTGTATAGAGCCAGACTCCATGTAAATAATCAGGACTTTTAGCGTGTATAGAGCCAGACTCCATGTAAATAATCAGGACTTTTAGCGTGTATAGAGCCAGACTCCATGTAAATAATCACTACTTTTAGCGTGTATAGAGCCAGACTCCATGTAAATAATCAGGACTTTTAGCGTGTATAGAGCCAGACTCCATGTAAATAATCACTACTTTTAGCATGTATAGAGCCAGACTCCATGTAAATAATCACTACTTTTAGCGTGTATAGAGCCAGACTCCATGTAAATAATCAGGACTTTTAGCGTGTATAGAGCCAGACTCCATGTAAATAATCACTACTTTTAGCGTGTATAGAGCCAGACTCCATGTAAATAATCACTACTTTTAGCGTGTATAGAGCCAGACTCCATGTAAATAATCACTACTTTTAGCGTGTATAGAGCCAGACTCCATGTAAATAATCACTACTTTTAGCGTGTATAGAGCCAGCATATCTCCACATGTAAATGGGTGAATTAAGGGTTTATTTCAACCAGACCAGAGTGGTGATTGTTGGAACAGTGGAAAGATGAACCAAGACGGACTTTGGTAGTTTTATTTAGTTTCTGTCCACTTTGAATGAAGTGTGTTTTACGATGATAAAACATTACATTACATTTTGGTTGCTTTTTTCAAAGTTTTTATTTGTTTTGCCACTTTACGACATTTTGGGTGCTTTTTCAACATTTCTGTAGAAAGATTGTTTTTCCCATCAGTCAGTTAGATACAAAAACATGGAAAACTAGAGTCCAGGTTGGGACCCACCGGAGGGTTTAGTTTAGCATAATAGGTTCAGTGATCAATAAGAGGAACGCGTCAGTGATCAGCGGGACATGTGGGAGGCCAGAGATCCTCCTGAGATCCTCCTGATCTCTTTGTACAGTCGCATCAACAAAAGGAAGTAGTTATCAGTGAGAGCGGCGCGTTCATGCTCTCCAGATGTCTCCGGTCAAACAACACACAGATGAATACTGAGGGAATTCATTAGTGTCTAATGAGAGTCCCTTTATACCCTGGCATCAAAATCCCTGCAGGTCTCTTACCTTTTTCTTCGCTTATTCACGTTTTTGTAGCTTTTTGAAGTTTTTGCCTCTTTTTCGGTTGACATTTTTGCCGCTTCTCGACGTTTTGTTGCTTTTTGCTGCTTTTTCTGACATTTTAGTTGGGATTTTTAAATATTTTTTTGGCTTTCTGTCACTTTTTCGTCATTTATGTCCCTTTTTTTAACGACGTTTTGGAACTTTTTTCTCTTGTTTTTGCCACTTTTTCCAAAACATTTTGTTGCTTATTTTATTTATTATTTATTATTTTATTTTTTTGATGTGATCTAACCATAGAAGTGTGTGTGTGTGTGTGTGTGTGTGTGTGTGTGTGTGTGTGTGTGTGTGTGTGTGTGTGTGTGTGTGTGTGTGTGTGTGTGTGTGTGTGTGTGTGTGTGTTCATTAGTGTCTGCTGTGTGCTAATGAGAGTCACTTGGCCGAGGTGATTACATTAGTTATGAATGAATAACTTTGACACATGCTCATTTGCAGAAGGATCACAGCTGGGTCAAAAACTGATCTCATCCCCTCTATCGCTCCTAGTTTATCTGGACAATTGACACAAACAAAGGCTCCAAGAAATGGTCACTGCTCACCGGTTCTGTCAACTTTTTGTTTCAGTCAAAGAATCCAACGGGCAGCGCTGATTTCCCTGTGAACCAACTTTTACTTCTGAGGAAAAGAGCCGTTTGTTTCTGTGTCTGCCAGGAAACACCTGACACAGACAGACAGACTCACGCGCACACACAGATACACACACACACACTCATGCGCATACACAGATAAACACACACACACTCACGCGCATACACAGATACACACACACACGCGCATACACAGATACACACACACACACACACACACTCACGCGCATACACAGATACACACATACACACTCACGCGCATACACTGATACACACACACATACACGCGCATACACAGATACACACACACACACACACACACTCACGCACATATACAGATACACACACACACTCACGAGCATACACTGATACACACACACACACACTCACGCGCATACACTGATACACACACACACGCGCATACACAGATACACACACACTCACGCACATACACAGATACACACACACACACACTCATGCGCATACACAGAGACACACATATACACACACGCACACACACACAGCGGTTTGTTTTTCCTCTGGTCATAGTGGGCAGGAAGCCCAGCGTGGCTGCAGCAGAAAGAGAAAAAGGGTCTGTGTGTGTGTGTGTGTGTGTGTGTGTGTGTGTGTGTGTGTGTGTGTTGGGCTGGAATGTGCAGTGGATTTTCTCCCTAATTAACCTCTGTGATGTCGTGCAACATGGCCGCTCTCTGCTCGCTGGAAACGGGCGGCCGGCTCGGCTTTAAGCCGTCTGATCCAACAACCAAGAGGCTTTGTTAGTGTTGGAGGCCGAGAGGATCTGACTCAGCAGAGTGAAGCAGCTTCTGGACGAAGAGGCTGATGGAGTTGTATTATCGCCCATATACTTCTAATATATCACTGGACTTGACTACTGTTCAGTAGACTGGACTACTGTAACGGTGTCTTTACAGGTCTCCCTAAAAAATCACTCAGACAGCTGCAGCTGATCCAGAACGCTGCTGCTCGAGTCCTCACTAAGACCAAGAAAGTGGATCACATCACTCCAGTTCTGAAGTCTTTACACTGGCTTCCTGTGCCTCAGAGAGTTGATTTCAAAATACTTTTGCTGGTTTATAAATCATTAAACGGTTTAGGTGCAAAATACATTTCTGACCTGCTAGTAAACTACGACCCACCCAGACCTCTCAGGTGGTCTGGGACAGGTCTGCTAGTAAACTACGAACCACCCAGACCTCTCAGGTGGTCTGGGACAGGTCTGCTAGTAAACTACGAACCACCCAGACCTCTCAGGTGGTCTGGGACAGGTCTGCTGTCTGTCCCCAGAGTCAGAACTAAACAGGGAGAAGCAGCATTTAGTTTTTATATCTGGAACCAACTTCCAGAAAACTGCAGGTCCGCTGCAACTCTCAGTTCTTTTAAATCAAGGCTGAAGACCTTTCTTTTTGATGTTGCCTTAAGTTAAATAACTATCCATTGCTTATACTTACGTTGCTTATTTTATCTGCTTTTATATAACTGTTTTTAACTGCTCTTTAATGTTTAATTTCTTATACTGCACTGTAACTTTTATTCTTGTATTTGAATTGTCTTCATGTAAAGCACTTTGAATTGCCCTGTTGCTGAAAAGTGCTATACAGATAAAGCTGCCTTGCCTATTGTAAACTCAAAGACTGTGATAAACTGCAGATATTAGATTAAAGATCAACAACAGTATAGAACCGGGTGGAAGCCTTCAGAGCCTGATTAGTCATATCTTTCCTGATTTATCGGCTTTTTAAACACATTTTGGTAAATGTTTCTGACATTTGTGTGTGTTCCTCCTTTTCACATGGGGAGTGATTGTCGCGCCTCGTAATTTATTTTCAATGAACAAGAGATGGATTCTTCAGTTTGTGAGTTCACTAAAATATCAAACTGTTTTCTAAACAGTTATGAGGATGTAGACAGCAGAGCTTCGCTTGTCAGAACATTGGCACAGGTAACGTCTGTAATTATGACTATGCTAATGTAGCTGTCAACAATAACACAGTGTTTATGAAAGACCATTTGTTTTAAATCATCCTGTGATTAGAGATGTATCATACACAGTGTAATCTCAATCAGTTGTATGCCAGGGATGCAGTAGTGCACAGACTCTCCATGGTTACCACGCATTGATCGCCTGGCGTTTACTGGTGGAGCGCAGTGACCCCCCTGCAGGTCCACGTGACTACGCAGGCCAAGTGTCTCTCTCTGTGTGAAAAGCCCTTCAGCCACCGGGACGCTCTGGGACTCGCATCAGACTCTGGTGCCGGTGAATTAAAGCCTCTTTGAGCGTCACGGTCCTTGACGTCAACATAGGAAGTGGACGGAGCTGTCGACCAGCATACCTGAAAGCAGATTTAACAAGCCAACACTGTTCCTGGCAGAAACCCTCTCTGCTCTGTTTTTCTTTCTTCCACTCTGTGGTTTGGACTCCGCTGAGCTTCAGGCTCCAAACACTTCAGGTGTCTATCAGGGCAACTGGAAATGAGAAGACACACACACACACACACACACACACACACACACACACACACACACACACACACACACTTTTATTTATAGTATCAAATAACAAGAATTATCTCGAGACACTTTACAAATAGAGTAGGTCTAGACCACACTATAATTTACAAAGACCCAACAATTCTAGTAATTCCCTCAAGAGCAAACATTCAGTGTAACAGTGGCGAGGAAAAACTCCCTTTTAGGAAAAACCTCGGCAGACCCAGGCTCTTGGTAGGAGGTGTCTGCCGGGGCCGGTTGGGGTGTTATGAACAGTAGCAATAACAGTCACAATAAAGATAATGGATCAGTGACTAGAAAAAGTAGTCGTAGTAGTTCATGTCATATCATGGCAATGCAGGGCGTTACAGGATGTAGCATGGCACAGCAGAGCATAGCAGGACGCAGCAGGACGCAGCAGGACACCGTAAAGAGTAGCAGGGTGTAGCAGGGTGTAGCAGGGTGTAGCAGGACGCAGCAGGACACCGTAAAGAGTAGCAGGGTGTAGCAGGGTGTAGCAGGGTGTAGCAGGGTGTAGCAGGACGCAGCAGGACACCGTAAAGAGTAGCAGGGTGTAGCAGGGTGTAGCAGGGTGTAGCAGGACGCAGCAGGACACCGTAAAGAGTAGCAGGGTGTAGCAGGGTGTAGCAGGGTGTAGCAGGGTGTAGCAGGGTGTAGCAGGACGCAGCAGGACACCGTAAAGAGTAGCAGGGTGTAGCAGGGTGTAGCAGGGTGTAGCAGTAGCAGTGGACTCGGAGCAGGACCACGGCAACAGCTGCATTCATGATCTTGGTGCCACTTTAATCCAGGAAACATGCTGGACGAGAAAAAACATAAGGACTCTGGGGAATAGACTCCCCAGAGATAGGTTAGTAACAAGCATTTCTGGGACATGGATGCACACAAATGGGAAGACAGAGGAGAGAGAAGCTCAGTGTGTCAGAGGAAGTCCCCCGGCAGTCTGAAACTAAAACAGCATAACTAAGAGAGACAGGTTAAAGAGAGGTGCCTGGTCGGACTAGAACTCTCCCCAACCGGATCGGGCTGTACTGGCCTGCCTCCCTCTACTTTGATTATGTCATTGATTACATGGTAGATGAATCTTGAATATATATATATATAGATGAATATATATATATATATATATGTATATGTATATATGTATATGTATATATATATATATATATATATATATATATATATATATGTATATATATATATATATATATATATATATATATATATATAGATATAGCTATAAAATGTGTCACCGTTTTCAGCTCTTCTGAGTTTACAGGTATGACAGGATCACACATCTAACGCTAAAATCGTCTACAGTGAGGACGATAGTTTAACACAATAAACAGTATACCACAAAACATGTAACGTTAGCTAGGTTATCACTTATTTGCCAGTGGTTAAACCAAAAAGTACCAGTAACTTCTATACTATACTGTAAAGCTAGCTTGATAGCACGTCAAATTACGGTACAAATAAACGTTATAAATCGCAGTACAAAAATCATCACAGACTGCAAAATTAACCAAATATACATAAACAGGTGGCTTATATGTTATACAAGTATAGAAAAAAGACTAATATTCAACTTACATTTGTAATACTCCATATTCAGGAGTATACGGCCGCCATTATCAAAAGTTTTTCACCTTTTGTTGGCTCCGCCCCTTCCGCTACGTAGCCAAGATGACCGTTGAGTGTGGAAAGTGTGCATCGATCCACACTCAACTTTCTGACCGCTATGAGTGCACCATCCGGGTACTTGTAGTGCACTGCATTGACCACACTTCGACGAGTGACACTTTGAGTATACTCAAATAGCTAGTAGAAGTACAGAAGTGCGCGATTTGAGACACACAGTAAGTGTTCCAGTCTCTGTAGTAGGATGGTTTTAGGGCTGTAGCGATACACAAATCTCACGATACGATACAATATATTCAGCTCACGATACCATATATATCCCGATATTCAGCCAAAGATTCGATACAATTCGATATAATTCGATTATCATTTTCTGAAAGATTTAAAAGGGACAGAGTGATTTTGGTGACATCTTTAGTTGGATTTAATTAATTGAACTGAAAACTAAAAACAAAATTTACACAATATATGTTACTGACTGGACAGAGTCTACAACTTGCAAATACTGGACAAAATGAATCAAAGATGTGTTGAGAAAATGACTTCCATTTATTGAAACAGTGCAAACTGTTGTTTACAAGCCTTTGAAATGTAAATAAAGGGCAGTATTGCAATTAACAATGGAGAGTTAAAAAGTGCAGCAAGTGGCCTGTTCTGAACAGTTTCTCTGACAGCTTTTTTAGCTTGACGCTGAACACATGAGGTAGCCAGTCTAGCCACCAGGTAAGTAAACATAGTACCATGGCTTCTCCAAAACATCCAATAATTCAAGTCACTAAGAAGAACATTTAAACATTGAACTTAAAATGTACCCGTCTTAGCCGAGTAGTTTAAAAGTATGTGAGGTAGCCAGTCTAGCCAGCAGAAAATAAGCCATGACTGAATAAGCGTGGAATGTGGAATCGTCAGCATTTAACAGTCCAACTACCAGCAGTTAGTTGGATACAAATCACCTCATTTCTGCACCAGTCCGTGTTAACACCATGGATGTATTAAGAGAACGTTAACACAGCCCACCGGCGACAGAGCATCTGTAGCTCGGAGGGCTAGCAGGCCTGGTAGCTGGACAGTCCGGTACGCTGTTGTTCAGCCATGTTTCCACAAAAAAAAAACACAGCAGTCTCTGAACTTGCATTGGGACTTTCGTTTAAGTTGGATGTAGCTAGTCCAGTTTGTTGTCGGACACATGGAAGCAGGACTGATGGGACAGGTGACTAGCGTTAGCTTCCCCTAGCCGGCTAGCGACATCGAGCGACACCGCTGGTTGAGATTCTGGTCTCCGTGCAGGCGAAGCTCACGTAGTGTGTCGAGTATTCCCTCCGTAATAACGTTTCCTGCATATTCTCCGATCTGTGCTGACAGTATCCAGGTGGTGGTAGTTTGACCTGACTCCATAAACAGGAAGAGGTAGTACGGGTAACTTGCTCTACAGTGACACTAGCGGTTGGCTGACCAAATCGCTCTTCCTGCAACGCGAACGGGGGTAAACACCAGTAAACACGGGGAATTTGAATGGGATTTATATATCGATACTCGCGGCTTAAAAATCAATACTTTCTTGGGAAGAAAAATATCAATTTATATTGCAGAATCAATAAATTGCCCAGCCATAGATGGTATGGTGAATAGTGTCGAATGCAGCACTAAGATCTAGTAAGACAAGTACACACAGATACACACACACACACACACACACACACACACACACACACACACACACACACATGCTCACAGACAGACAGACCGACCGACATTTTCTGCTCTAATTTTGGTTCTAATTTGTTCTAAACACATGGAGCCCGTAAGCTCTTCCCCTTCTACAGTGGATTTGTTGTTCCTCCAGTTGTCCTGTCTCCCATATCCTGGGCAGATCTTTTCCATCCATCCCTCCAGCTCCCATTCCTCAGGGAAAATCACTCCTGATACATACAACATGTTGAGGTTTGTATTATTTCCATTGCATCGGTGCGGCGTGTTGTCACCCTGCTGGCTCTGTTCGGGAGCTTTTCCATTGTAGCTCAGTGGGTTTTTGGTTTGGTAACGGTACACTTGAAGTCGTCTGGTGAAGCTCCCAGACGTTTCTGGTTCTGCTCCACCAATCAGCTCTGAGATACTGAGACATGCACACCAGAGCTGCAGTGTGTTTATAGTGTTACTGTGGTTTGAGGAACAGAAGAGATTTAAAAGATAACAACTTCTAGCACTTCTTTACGGCCTTTTTGTGAGAGCTTTGAGGAAGTACAGTCTTCATAGGTAAAAGCTTTCTTGTTTCTGTGAATCTACGGCCTCCTGCACACTGGCTGCGTGGCGTGAGCGTGTCAGTTTTTATTTCAGCTCCTATGTTAACAGGTGAGAGCGTGCACACTGCCTGCATGCCACGGACGTCTCAGAAAACATGTGCATGCTAGAAATAGAACCGACGCCTATTTTTCATGTGACACGCAAGTGTGTTGGAAGCGTTTCCAGACAAAATAGAATATGAACAGCTGTTTATAGGTCATTCTGATACAAATACATTTAATAAATGACATGTTGATGTTTGAAAGTCTCTAGGTTTTGACATAAATGCATATATAAATGTAATTTAAAATAATAATAATCGATTTTCAAATGTTGCACCTGCAGAACCAAATATACTGGAGCCTATTTTGCTATCAATACTGTCAATACAAATCTTTGCTGTAATCAGATCAGAATATATTTATGTTTAACATGAAGTATACTACGGCTTGAGGAATGGGAATTGAAATATAAAAATATGCATATTGAAATATGTGCAAACAGATGTACAAACACAAAAATATTGACAAAATAAAGTTGAAGAACACGTTATTATTTCATTGTATCAATGGGAAACATCCATGTGTCCAGACAAGGCTAGCAGCAGCAGCAGCAGCGCCGCGTCAGACATGTTTCTGGTGTGAAAAGACGTATTGAGCCCATGAAACCCTATAACGTGGTTTCTGACATGGCTGATGTTGGTTATATTTCCCGTGTTGCTCAGTTTATTTTTTCCTTTCCTTCCCAGCAGTCTCTCCTCCTCCCTCCCTCTCTCACTCTCCCCCCCCTCTCTCCCTCCCTCCCTCACTCTCCCTCTCTCCCCCCCTCTCTCTCTCTCTCTCTCTCTCTCTCTCTCTCTCTCTCCCCTCCCTCTGTCTCCATCTCCCTCCCTCCCTCCCTCCCTCCCTCTCTCTCTCTCTCCCTCCCTCTCCGTCACTCTCTCCCCCTCTCTCCCTCTCCATCCCTCCCTCCCCCCTTTTCCCCCCCTCTCACCCCCCCCCCTTTCTCTCCCCCCCTCCTCCTTCGTCGTTGTTTTCCTTCCTCAGTTTCTTCTCCGAGTGTTGTGAAATAAGGAGAGAGGGTTTGTCGTGAGCTTCCTGTGGTCTCTGAGAGAATCCTAAGATGGTTGGTATGTTTTTATGTGACAGTGGTTCTCAGGCTGAAGTCTTCTGGAGAAGTTCCAGCAAAGCAACACATGCTCCGACTTTCACTGCAAGTTAAAAAGATTGCACGTCATCTTTTGTAGAAATAAAGTGGAACCAGCGGCAGGAAATCTAAAATCTAATGGATGATGATTTGGAACATGAAGTTCCAGGTGTGACTTTGTTCCAGCGGGGTTTTTTTAGGCGTTGTGTTTCCCGTCGAGGGGGGGGGGGGGGGGGGGGGCTGCAAAGTGTCCGTATAGCGACAGCAGGACTGGAAGTGTGCAACGGGATGTGTGTGTGTGTGTGTGTGTGTTGTGTCTGTCTGTGTGTTTCTGTGTGTGTGTGTGTGCCTGTGTGTGCGTGTGTGTGTGTGTGTGTGTGTGTGTGTGTGTGTGTGTGTGTGTGTGTGTGTGTGTGTGTGTGTGTGTGTCTGTGTGTGTGTCTGTGTGCGTGCGTGCATCTGTCTATGCATGTGCCTGTCTGTGTGTTGTTTACAACCAGGGTGGGAAATTCCCGCTTGAGCAGCCAGATGTTGCAGCAGTTTGTCTCCAGGACGGTTTTGGCTGGAGGATCTGCTCTGATCATCCAATCAGCTGGTTAGAAAAATAATACAACCCCAAATCAGAAAAAGTTGGGACAGTATGAAAAACACAAATAAAAAAAGAAAGTAGTGATTTCTAAATGTACGTTGACTTGTATTTCATTGCAGACAATGTGAACACAAAATATTTCATGTTTTGTCTGGTCAACTTAATTTCATTTGTAAATATACATCCTTTCCTGTCATTCAGACCTGCAACACATTCCAAAAAAAGGTTGGGACAGGAGCAATTTAGGGCTAGTAATCAGGTAAATTGGTTAAATAATGATGTGATTTGAAACAGGTGATGTCAACAGGTGATTGTAATTATGATTTGGTACAAAAGCAGCATCCAAGAAAGGTCTAGTCCTTTAGGAGCAAAGATGGGCCGAGGATCGCCAGTTTGCCAACAAATACGTGAGAAAATTATTGAAATGTTTAAAAACAGTGTTCCTCAAAGAAAGATAGGAAGACATTTGCTTATTTCACCTTCAACAGTGCATAACATAATTAAAAGATTCAAGGAATGAGGAGGAATTTCAGTGCGTAAAGGGCAAGGGCGCAAGCCTTAGCTGAACAACCGTGATCTCCGATCCCTCAGGCAGCACTGCATCAACAATCGTCATTCATCTATAAGAGATATCACTACATGGGCTCAGGACTACTTTGGCAAACCTTTGTCAAGTACCACAATACGTAGTTACAGTGTAAACGTGTACTGTGGTCAGATGAATCAGTATTTGAGGTATTTTTTGGGAGAAATGGACGCCGTGTGCTCCGGACCAAAGAAGAAAAGGATCATCCAGACTGTTACCAGCAACAAGTCCAAAAGCCAGGGTCTGTCATGGTATGGGGTTGTGTCAGTGCCCTTGGCAAAGGTAACTTGCACTTCTGTGATGGCACCATTAATGCTGAAAAGTACATAGAGATTTTGGAGCACAATATGCTGCCTTCAAGAAGACATCTTTTCCAGGGACGTCCATGCATATTTCAA
>CM042440.1:32986693-33021693 GCA_023631565.1 Gymnocephalus cernua
TTAAATCATTTAGTCTCGTGGTCCCCCGTCACTGAAGACCTAAGTATCTAAAGGGGCCCTGGGGAGTCCCCACAATATGGCTTTACCGCCTCCTGAGTCCTGGAAACATGTTTGAACACAAATACTTGAGCGTTCTGACGTTTGGATATGATGACATATCGGGTATGCTCTGGTCTCTGAACAGTGAGCATGTCATGTAAGGTGTCCAGGAATGCAATAATGTGTGCAGTGTTGTATGGGCCTATGGTTGCATGATGGTGAACAACACCATTTAGGCTTATAGCTGCACACATGGTTATGTTACCACCACATTGTCCTGGGACATTGATGATGGCACGGTGTCCAATAATGTTCCTGCCACGTCTCCTGGTTTTACTGAGGTTAAAACCGGCCTCATCTACAAAAAGTAGGTCATGTCCCATGGCATCTGCTTCTAGAACCAATGACACTATAGCTTACCTGCACATAGTCATATCGCAGTTGCTTTACACGTTCTGTGTTTCTCTCGAAAGGAACTCTGTAAATTTGCTTCATTCTTATTCTGTGGCGCGCAAGTACACGACTTAGTGCAGAAATGCTTACACTGTGTATATTTTGAAAGATGTTGTCATTATCAATTATGCGTTGCTGTATTTCGCGCAGTCTTATTGCATTATTGGCAATCACCATGTTCACTATATGGGTCTCTTGCTCTGGAGTGAACATTCTTCCTCTGCCCCCAACATCTGGACGTCTAGCAATTCTGTAAAGTAACAATTTCAGTATTTTTGCATGTATGGTACTGTTGTGTTTCTCATTAGAGTATGGCAGTGCTACAAAGTACTTACCGATTCTCATTTCCAAATGTCCTAATGATGCTTGCCACAGTGTAGCGGCTCAAATTAGGCTGAACCCGTTGGCCAGCTTCCCTCAGGGTCATCCCATGGTTGATGACATGGTCCTCTATTGTAGCTCTGATGTCATCAGTTATTCTATTTCTTACTCTTCTTACCCTTCCTCTTTCCCCTCCTCGTCCTCTTCTTGCTCCTCCTTGTCCTCTTCCTCTAACTTCCTCTAACCCTCTCGCTTCTTCCACTCCACGTCCTCTTCCTCCAACTTCTTCACCTCCACGTCCTCTCCCTCGGCCTCCTCGGCCTCCTCTGATTCTCACTCTTCTCACTCTTACTGCTCCTTCCATTGTACTCCACAAAGACAGCTTACCTGTGGCTTATTTATAGTGCTTAGGCTGATTGCAAAGTGAACTAATTATCTAAAACAGTTTTCACATGTGTTAATGATAGCCATACATGTGTATAATTTAGCTAGGAGTGTGTTGGAAATTTGGTAATTGAGTGTAAGCAGTGAGTTGTGTTTAAAGTTCTGCAAAAAGAGTGTTGTGCAGTGAATTGTGCCTACAGTTTTGCAAAGTGTGTGTTACAAAATTGCAAAGTGAGTGCAAAGCAGTGTTTGTGCTTTTAGTTTTGCAAACTCAGTGAGAGGTTTTGCTATACGTATTAATAGTTTTAGAAATTGTGCTACAAGAATCACGATTATTGCTTAAGCATTCAGAAAAAACTGTAAACAGCAAATGCACCTGCACCCACCTGTGGTCCACTGGCGTGCTGGTCTTACAGGGAGGTGTGTTCAGGTGAATTCTGGGCATGCTGGTCTTACAGGGAGGTGTGTTCAGGTGCATTCTGGGCGTGCTGGTCTTACAGGGAGGTGTGTTCAGGTGAATTCTGGGCATGCTGGTCTTACAGGGAGGTGTGTTCAGGTGAATTCTGGGCGTGCTGGTCTTACAGGGAGGTGTGTTCAGGTGCATTCTGGGTGTGCTGGTCTCACAGGGAGGTGTGTTCAGGTGCATTCTGGGTGTATTGCTATCTTGAGGCAGCAGGAAGTGATGGCGCGGTTGAGCAACAAAAACCTGGTCTAAAGTCAATAACGCAGCATTTCATTGTTATTTTAGTAAAATGCTCCCTGCACACTATGCTTGTTACACACACAGGGACGCACAGCAGCACACATACATGCAGAAGATTACTAATAAACATATTAGGGTGTAAATCCTCCATCATAACAGCAATGCTCCAAGGTCCAAACGCGCCTGGCTTTTAAAGGGAATGGGAGACGACTCTCTGATTGGTTGATTGCATGTTACGCCCAAAACACACCTACGATTACTGAAGATACTAAGTACAACCCTTTAGAACCATGCACG
Source organism: Gymnocephalus cernua (assembly GCA_023631565.1). Lineage (NCBI taxonomy): Eukaryota > Metazoa > Chordata > Actinopteri > Perciformes > Percidae > Gymnocephalus > Gymnocephalus cernua. Next base: position 32,988,891 of record CM042440.1, read on the forward strand.
TCAAACTAGCAAAAGTTGATTTGAACACGCCCTAAACACACCTGCACCAGGCGCTTCACGCCGTGACCTTAGATCGTTTAATAGGGCCCTGAGACTTTGTCTTTTCTTGCCGCTCGTGAGTGAAGGATTCTCCGTGCTGTTACAGCGAGGAAGACGATATTATCTTTCTTCATGGTTAAGTTTCAGCGTCTGGTCGTATGTTTGAGGTGGAGGATACAGAAAAGACAAACAGACTGTGGACTAACTCAGATTCATGTATTGTCCGTTTGTTTAGGACCTGCAGATAACCTCCTGCTGCCTAAACCAAACTACGTTTGCCCTGCGATCAAATGCGATTAGTCTCCGTTTAGCTCTGCAGCAGCGCCGAGTCTCACACCAACACAACACTTGATTTAATTAACGGCTGATTAGATTGGAGACCGTCCATCCATCATGGCTGAATGGCATGCTGGGAGACACGGGGGTGATGATGATTGGGGGTTGGACATTACGAGGGATGATGTGCGTTACGGTAACGTTGAGACAGAAACACAATCTCCAAGAAGGTATTTTCACTTCATGCTTATTCTATAATCTATAAAGAATTTAAACGGTTCTAGATGTTGTCTAGCGCCTGATGGCGAGTGTCTGTACTCCCGCCGCTGAGGGCCCGGCGCAGGACAGTCCCAGACTGATAGCAGCAGTACGTAGAGCCCAATAGTTTCTGTGATAAAGAAAATGAATTTAAAAAAGCGGTAGGACAGACTCCACAGGGCCCGACATTAAGGATGTGCCTAACTCTCCTCTTGTCCTTGGGTCAAATTTGACCAATGTTTGAAGTTTCTATATCAGAAATTTGGGTTTCTTTCAATCAAATACTCAAAAGAATAACGTGGATGGTTCCAGTCAACGCTCTTCACAAGTTAAATAAATGATCAGTTCATCAGTTTATTGAATTTGGGTGTTTTTATTCAATTTTATAGCATTTGAAGGAAATAATTGATAAAAACGACAACAAAAACTTCAGAAAAGCGCAGAATAAAATCGACAAAGACATTGGACAAAAGTTACAAAAAACTTGTAAAAAAACAAGGTGAACATTCGCAAAAGTGTCGAAAAAACAAACGTTGGGTCCAAATTGAAACTCTTTTTCAACGTTTTGGTCGTCTTTTTCGACACTTTTGTTGCTTTTCCACCGATGTTTTTGTCACTTTTTCCAACGTTTTATAAAAACTAAAATTCTAATGCTATGAAATTGAATAGAACTTGTGAAGAGCGTTGTATGGAACCATCCACGTTATTTCTTTTGAACGTTTGGTTGAAATAAACCCAAATTTCTGATAAAGAAACTTTTTGAAAATGGGTCAAATTTGAACTGAGGACAACAGGAGGGTTAAACCTAACTGGAGATCTGAAAATATGACTAATGTTACGTCTCCGTTTCCAACCGAGCCGCCCCGCTGTAACTGTAGTTTCACTGGGGTGGGGGAGACCCTGCTATGTGTGACTGATCCAGAATCAGCTGGATGTGGTCTGTGAAGCGTCTGTGAAGGAGCTGCAGTGTTCTTCTGGTCTCTGCAGACCAGGAAGCAGCTGCAGCGGCCACACCAAACCCAACACTCGACCCCACCTGAGTCTGAGGGGGGAGGGGGGCAGTGCCAGGACAAGGGCCGCAGTCAGCTGGGACAGGAAACAGACCCCCACCCTCCCGGGCACACTTCCTCTAATGGCTGCCCCCCCCCCGCACTTATCCACGCTGCAGCTTTATGTGTTCCCGTGGGGGGGGGGGGGCGCTCATTCTGCTTGTTAGCGTCTTCTTGAAATAACACAACCCCCCAAACCAGAGGACAGAGTTGGTAGTTTAAATCTGACCCATTTTCTAAAAGTTTCTATATCAGAAATTTGGGTTTCTTTCACCCAGAATGTCCAAAAACATAACGTGGATGGTTCACTACAACGCTCTCCACAAGTAAGATAGACAGGGGTGTCACAATACCAACAATTCAGTAGTCTGTGTCAGTACCAGTAAAATAACATTATTCTCGATGCCGATTTTGATACCTTGGTAAAAAAAAAGATATTCTAAGATTCCATGTACTTTAACTTGAACTTCTTTATTAACATATTTGAAAAATATCAAAATGTCATAACAAGACATACAAAACATATGCAATAAAGCATAAAACAACATAGTGCAACAACTAGTGTCCCCAGACACATGCCAGACTTCCAGGCATCTTTTCAAAAGGTAAGATGGAGACAGCTTAGAGCCCAAAAGGACGCCGAGTTGGCTAGTTTCCTCCTGAACATGTAGCTATGCATTAGCTTCTGGCTAATTTATCACAGCTACAAGGGACGGGCATTTTATTTCAACATTCGTGTACTCACATTGAATTATATAGCTAGAGTACCCGAGTTGGTTACTCGCAAAAACAAGTGAGACACAGCCAGTAAAGTGATCCCGACTCGTCCTGGCTAACGCCGCCACGCTAACCCTGCTAATGGCTAACGTTACCGGACACCTGGCCGACAACGGTGAGTTATTTGAAGCCAAGAGAGGGGGGCTGTAAATCGGAAAGAGAGAAACTTGAGTTTGCAGTGAACATGCCGTTTTTTTGAGAAGCCCCTGACTGCAGACCCGCAGGCCTCGATGTGGGTGGAGTTAAACGTTTAACTCCGCCCACTGACCAACTCATTTAATACAGTGTCCCAAGAGGGACAAGAAACCTTAATGAATGTGGCAAAATGCAGCGATTTAAACACAATGAACGTAATCTTTGGTTTTACTAATTACTAAATACAATATTGACACATTTCACAAAGTAACAGATTAACTACCTATCAAAACATTAAACTACCTTAATTATTCATTAAATGATGAACAAAGTAATATATTTGAATGTGTATTTATCATAATCAAATGTAACCTGAGATACTTTCGTAATGTTATCAAAATTAAATGTTTTTTTTATTTTATATAACAAGAAATGATTGACCAACAAACATTAACATAAAACAAGCAGGCAAACAGTAAAATGTTAATGAAATACCAAAGTGATATTAATGATGAACATAATGACAAAAATTATGTTATTAATAATTATGAAATGAATAATAATGATAGTAATGATGATAATGATAATATAATAATGATGATAATAATAACACCAATGATTATGAAAATAATAACAACAACAATAATAACAACAATAATAATAATGACAACTAGAAAATGCATTTCTTGCAGAAAATGCGTGGGAATGCTGAATAGCTAAATTGCTAAAGCTAAAGTAGATGAATAGCTTAAATCCGTAAGAAGAAGCTGAAGTAGTGAGAACAGGTGGGAAAGTATGAATGGACATCAATTTCATTAAAAACAGTTGAACACCACTAATGTATAAAATGTGTGCAATAATTTTTTGAAAAGCTGACACTGAACTGAATTGAATGGCTTTTAAAATCATGAATAATTATGGAAGACTTACAAATTCTGTGAGAAAGACTGATGAAAATGCAGAAATATAATACTAATTGTTTTAAAAATCTCAAATGGATAGCAGTGCACTGCTGAAAAACTTTGAAGTTGGAAGCTGAACTGCATATAAGCTAAGAGCTGAAATACAGAGAGAAGAGAGAGAGTGTGAGAGGGATAGAAAGAGAGAGAGCAAAAGGGAGAGAGGGAGTACTGTACTGTGGAATCTGTACTATTCAACTTGATGTATAAACTGTGTATGACAAGTTAATAATTGTGGATGTGGGAGCAGTTTATAGAGCAAGGACAAAGATAATTTTTTCAAAGCTCGACACTAATCTGTAATCTCTCATCACTCAGCAAAATCAAAAAATCCTGAAATGATCACTAAACTTAAACAGCTTTTTCACAAAAACTGTAAAAGATATCAAAACACATAGTAGACTGTAAATACCTGAATTTTTCGTGAATCACGTCTGTAGGTGAAAGAATGTAGGAGGAGATACATTTTGAAGCAGAAGAGGATTTGAAGGATTTTAAGATTGCTCTCATATACTTTAATGTTAAAATAAAATGTTTAAAAGCTTAATATTTAAAAAAGTATAAATAGTAGAAAAAAAGTTGAACTATAACACCAACGCGAACTATAACAATCATGTACTGGTCTGGGTCTCAGGTACGGATCGTATTATATCACTCTTCGAGGAACATGCCATTGATTTTTAAGTGTTGTTCATCAACACAAAGTTTGAAGAACGTTTCCATGTCGGCTTGGTGCTGAAAGGTAATGAGAAAATCATCCTTTCCGTTTCCATCATCCAGTTGTCCTTCTAGGACGTCCTGAAGAGCCTTTATCTGATTTGCAGGGTCCATTTGGAGAACAGCAGGCTCCATCACCTCCCCACGGAGTAAAGGCTGGTGGCTGTTGATCCAGCTCACTGCTTTCTGAATGTCATTCAGGATTGGTTGCTAGACCTGGTTACAAGACCCAAGTTGAAATCAGAAATAAATCCCACATGCAGTCATAACTGCATTTGAATTGGTCATTTTTAACCAATGGCTTGTTCTTAAACATGTTACAATGAATAGGTGCAGTTCAGTGTTCAGAATAAGTAATCTTTTCATTATCATTTGCACTTCTTTACTGACCGAAAGGTTCTTGGAAGCATCACCATCCAGTCCAATACCTTCGCTCATGGTAAATTCACGGTCCTTAATGGATACACAAAAGCATGAGTGATTGTGCAGGTTTTAATGATGTGTAACATGTTTGTGTTCAATAAACTTCCTTCACACTAACCAACTCTTTTGGCGGAGAGCTGCAAGGCCTCTTGGTACATGGCTGGTCTTCCTCTTGGGTGTCCAGTGCCATCTGTATACAGTCCACCATTACAGTGGCATTTTGTTTAACGTTGCAGTACATACACTTTTTTACATTTGTGATCAGGTGTGTATTGAAATCTTCAGTTGCTGATAGACAGCCCACAATACAGCTGCGTCCCATTACTGATACTTGTAACCATTACTGAGCAATGTGTTAAAATGGAAAAATAAAAAAGATACAAAATTTAGCAGATCCATCACAAATATGTAACAAATGGAGCATGCTTATTAGAAGTGTACCATAATTATTAGACTATGTTTAAAAAAAAAGCCTAGGCTCATCACTGCTGTGCACCAGATTTTTTTTTTAGTTTTCAACACATTTTCACATTGGTTAAAGACTATCCCAGTAATCATGACAGCATACCTGTGCTCTTTGATGTTCACGTCGTCTTTTCCTGTTTTTGGCCATCTCCTCTTTAGATCTGTGTGAGTAAATGATATCCATTCATTATACAAAAAATGTGGTAATATAATTATCATTGAGACAACTGATGTTAAAAGTTGATGTTTAAAGTGAAGCCTTAATAATTGTATAGATACTTACATCATAGGAAAGTTTTCCAGGAGAACCAGGCACCACCATCTCCTTATTTGATGCATGTTTCCCTTTGGAAAAGAATACATAAATCACAAATAACACAATTGTATGGTCATTTCCAAAACACACTGGAAACATGTTTCTCATGAAGGCTACAGGTAGAGTGACAGGCTCCTCCTGACTGGCAGTAGCAGAAGTCTGACAGGTGGAGTGAATTGGGAAATCAGTAAGTCAATCAAGATTTAAGATTATTTACTTGTCCCAAGGGAAATTTGTCTTGGAAATACAGGCTGCTACATATAACATAGTCCAATCAACATAACATAACATAAAGGTAGGTAAAAGGTTTACTAAATATGTCTAACAATGTCAAGAAATACAAGCAGTATAGTAGTGTGAATTTGCATGCCTTAAGTGGGAGAATAAGTTGAAAAACTTTTCTACACAAATATGACCAGTAAAATATACTGAACTGCCAACATCTCACCATCAAAACAAACACGCCGCAGTGGTTGGATGAACCTTTCTTTTTTAGGCCCTGTGGTATGAGCAATATACAATTTTAATGAAAGAATGATGATCAAGTGGTACATTTCATAAGAGTTATTTAAAGAAATACCTTATCTGCACCAAAAGTCTTCCAAGGTCCAGGGGACAAGGTCTGAGCGATAGTTCTGTGAAAACAGTGTATTGGAAAAGTAAATGTAATGTAAAGTTTAAAAAACAAGTAATGCTTGATGCAATGCTAGCTAACCAACAGTAAGCAAAGTCAAGAGCAATATTTCTAGACGTTAACCATAGTAAATCCATGGGCATGCACCATTTGAAAATAACGCAGTTTGTTACTCACTTTCGTTGAAATGCTTCTTGGTGGCATCAGTGAAAAAACCGGGACTACCGACACATTACTGAGAGAGAGAGAGAGAGAGAGAGAGAGAGAGAGAGAGAGAGAGAGAGAGAGCGGTACCGGTATAAACTGACGTGAAAAAAGCGGGAGGCACCGAAAAGCGTGCCGTTAGCATCCCTGAATACAAAGTCACAAAATACTGACTATCCATTAATTTTTTTTCTTGTACTCTGATTAGTCTCATTACAGTGCATATACCGCTGAATGCTGATATTAGCTAGTATTATGTTAGTTTAACATTAGCTAGCTCATGTGCAGCTAATTCACATGAACAATATTATAAAAGTCACACTTACTTTAACTCATGTGCAGCTAATTCACATAACGTAGCTAACAATACACCTAAAATTACATGAACAATATTATAAAAGTCAAACTTACTTCCATTATTTATGAAAGCGGCAGAACAGGAAACATTGAGGTCTGCGGGGCTTCTTGAAAAGGAAGGAAGCATCACGGTGACGGCGGGGTCAAATGTTGGAGAGTGGGCGGAGTTAAACGTTTAACTCCGCCCACACAGGTCTGGTTACTCCTCTTGTCATTGGTCAGCTGTCAAAAAAGCGCTCAACGTAGGGCGACTTTTCAAAAAAGTTGAACCTTTTTCAACTTCAAAAAGACTTTAGGGTCTGTGTCCCCCTAGAGGTACTCTGGAGGACTGCAGGGGGTACGTGTCCCCCTAGAGGTACTCTGGAGGACTGCAGGGGGTACGTGTCCCCCTAGAGGTACTCTGCAGGACTGCAGGGGGTACGTGACATTTTTTGCCTAATGTTTTTCAGTTCCAAGGCTGTAGTTACTTCTACTGTATTTTTCTTCAAAGTTTCTGTCGCTTTTTTTTTTCAATGTTTGAATCTTTTGTCTCTTTTGTCTCCCTAGTGTTGCCTTCCTTTTTTCTACTGTGTTTTTTTTTCAAAGTATTTGTTACTGTTGTCAATCTATTCTTGCCTTACTTCCTTCTTTCTACCGTCTTTTTCCAGGTTTTTGTCTCCTTCATCCATCATCATTTAAACATTTTCCAGGTCCAAGGCTGTTGTTTAGTAAATCTATCGCTGACATCGCCGTATTCTTCCTCTTCATAGAGACTTTTTTTTTTCTACCAAAAATGATTTGTGCTGGTTAGGAGGTACATGGCTTTAAAAAAGGGGGAACATTATTGAAAAAACTTGAGAACCAGTGGTCTAGAGTGTTATGTTGTGAGTGAAGGCTGCAGTTTGAGGCTCCGTGTATCTGCAGCTGCAGGAGGTGTTTCAGTTTCCTGATATTTAGGTATTTAGGGCTGATGTGGTCTTCCTGTTTCCTGCGTCCTCTCGGCTTCCAGACAAAAGCTCCATTACACCGAGAGGAGAAGAAAAACACACACACATTATTCTTTAAGTGGATTTATCCGTTATACTGCAAGCTGATAAAGTAATACTAAAACATATAAACAAGTTATGACTTCATGAATGTTAATTTACAACTGACCTGAGAAGCTATACATTTTTGTCATTTTAGTTTGAAAAATGTCTGAAATTATTGCAGAAAAGCAGACTGATGTCATGAAGTGGTGTATGTATGACAACAAGTCGTATGCCATTATTGGCGTGTTATCAAGACGCATACTCGCTTTGTAGCGTGTTTATCAACGCCGTTTGGCCTCCACTGACTTGCATTACCTTGCGATTGCGTGTGAATTTACGCCGTATCGAGTAGTATGAAAGGGCGGGTCACGGTTCCTTCGTGTCCTGCGTGTCACGGTTCCTTCGTGTCACGGTTCCTTCGTGTCCCGGTTCCTTCGTGTCATGGTTCCTTCGTGTCACGGTTCCTACATACATGCGGATAGCTGAAAATACGTACAGATAACACACCACTTGGCTTAAGAAAGTGGGCGTGTATGTTTACGCAAAGTCATGATATCACGTTGAAAAGAATTTCTTGACTTGATCGTTGCAGCTTCTTTTTTTTTTAAATGTCCAGAAACTTTTTCTCATGTCATAATTTCTTTTTTCAAATATTTTGACTTCTCTGATATTTAAAGTCTCCTCTTGAGAGAACAGGTGGCATTCCTCCACACAATCTGCACATTAATCAGATTCTTTTCATTTCAAATGGGATGAATTCCTTCAATATGTCGGCCTCACGCCTTCCTCGGGGGGGGAGGGGGGAGCGGGGTGAGGAGAGTCTTTGTTGGTGAAGAATGGGAGGGGTCGCCCGTGGTGGGGCGTCCTGTGAGCCGGCAGATGGCTGATAGGACGCCAAGACAAAAGTGGACGGCAGACTCTCTCCGTCTGAGCGGCAAGACACAAAACAGAGAGAGGAGTGAGTGGGGGGGGGGTCAGGGACTGTTGCACACCGTTCAACCTTTACTGATGCTATGGAAGCGTTTGTCATCTCAGGTTTCACTCTTTGGGCCCTGTTTTAACGATCTAAGCGCACGGCGTGAAGCGCCTGGCGCAGGTGCGTTTAGGGCGTGTCCAAATAGTTTGACGGTGGGCAAAAGTGTCCGGGCGCATGGTTCAGAAGGGTTGTACTTAGTGTCTTCATTAATCAGAGGTGTGTTTTGGGCGTAACATGTAATCAACCAATCAGAGAGTCATCTCCATTCCCTTTAAAAGCCAGGCGTGTTTGGACCTTGGAGCATTGCTGTTATGATGGAGGATTTACACCCTAATATTTTTATTAGTAATCTTCTGCATGTGTGTGTGCTGCTGTGCGTCCCTGTGTGTGTAACAAGCATAGTGTGCATGTGCTGTGCACGAGCCTCGGAGCATTTTACTAATGTGCTGTTAAAATAACAATGAAATGCTGCGTTATTGACTTTAGACCAGGTTTTTGTTGGTCAATGGTGCCATCACTTCCAGCTGCCTCAAGCTAGAAATACTCCCAGAATGCACCTGAACACACCTCCCTGTAAGACCAGCACGCCCAGAATGCACCTGAACACACCACCCTGTAAGACCAGCACGCCCAGAATGCAACTGAACACACCTCCCTGTAAGACCAGCACGCCCAGAATGCTCCTGAACACACCTCCCTGTAAGACCAGCACGCCCAGAATGCTCCTGAACACACCTCCCTGTAAGACCAGCACGCCCAGAATACAACTGAACACACCTCCCTGTAAGACCAGCACGCCCAGAATGCTCCTGAACACACCTCCCTGTAAGACCAGCACGCCCAGAATGCTCCTGAACACACCTCCCTGTAAGACAAGCACGCCCAGAATGCTCCTGAACACACCTCCCTGTAAGACCAGCACGCCCAGAATGCAACTGAACACACCTCCCTGTAAGACCATGGGCCACAGATGGGTGCAGGTGCATTTGCTGTTTAAACGACGTGGGCACTGGACGGGAAACTGACAACTGGGTCGGTCTTAAACTAGTAAAGATGCTTCGCGCCGCGCTGGGTGCAAGATATTACCCTTAGGGCGTACTCACACTTGGCCCAATCAAACCGTGCCATAGCACGTTTGACCCCAAAGTCCAGTTTGTAAGACTAATGTGATCGCTTAAGACTCTCTCTCTCTGTCTCTCTCTCTCTATCTCTCTCTCTGTCTCTCTGTCTCTCTCTCTCTCTCTCTCTCTCTCCGTCTCTCTCTCTCTCTCCGTCTCTATCTCTCTCTCTATCTCACTGTCTCTCTTTGTCTCTCTGCGTCGGGCGTTGCATCTGTCAAGGTTTCCCCTCAGCGCTGAGAGATGTCAAAGGTCAGTGATGCGTTCAGGGTCAGCGGAGCATTGTGTTTCCATCAGGATGGGCGTTGGCCTCCCTGAGCTCGCTGTTTTCCAACACCCTGAACCTCAGGTCCACCCTGACCTCTGACCTCTCAGGAAATGAGCCTGCACAAGACGGCTGACTTCTGCTTCTCGGATCTGTGCTCGAGTCCTGTCTCCGTTTCCAGTCTGGACTTGAGACTTTATTTAGTCTCTGACTTGTCTCTGTTTTGGAGGCGTTTCCACGCTGACTTAGGGACTCGTCTCAGGTGTTGTGACATGAGCCTGTCTCTCTTGGTGTCTTTGGTTTTTCTTTACACAGATTATTCTTGCTGTTTCTCTTCTCACAGTGAACTACTGTTGGGTCTTGTATTTTGTATGTTGTTCAAAATGAACATTATCTCGCTCAGTGTCCTTGGTGTTGAGTCTCTGACTTGTCTCCTGACAAGGATAGGCGCCGATACCGTGGGTGCTCCGGAGCTCAAGCACCCACGGAAAATACTGAGCCCAGTAGGCTCCATTCATTTCAAATGAAACATTACAGTTGGTGCTACGTGGAGCCGCTGTCATAGTGTGATCGGTTATGTCGCTGTCAGTCCCTTGCTCCATATCCTATCCACCAATCACAGCGTGACCCCCCTCCATTCCCCCACTATACAGTGTGTGCATGTGCATTAGGTAGTCAGAGTGACACTAAAATGGACAGATATGTTATTAAAAAAGCAAAACCTAATGGTGTAAGTGCATCAACATCCACCACCAGGGCAGAGAGTTCCACCAGTGCCCTGTCAGAAGCAGATAACAACAGGTGGCATTGATTCTTAATTTCCCACGAAGCTGGTTGTGGTTACGTGTCATCCTCTCTGTATCTGTGAGAAGAGTTGAAAGACAGCCTACTTTACGGCTTTATTATCCAGTTAATAGGTGTGTGTGTTCATGTCGGCCGCTGTCCATTTCCTAAGGTTCTGAAATGCAAAAAATGTTTGACTACTTTTTTTTAAAGGGTGTGCGCCCGTGAGCACCCACGGAGGAAAATGCAAATCGGCGCCTGTGCCCAAGAGTGTTGAGTCTCTGACTTGTCTCCTGACTTGTCTTGGCTTAGTGGGTGATTTTTCTTGGACTTTTCTTTTTGACTCATGTTTGACTAAAGCCTCGTACACACCGGGCCGGTTATCGGCCGTGGGACAATCTGGCGAGGTCAGAGGTCGGTGACTCGAGTCTGTTCGGTGTGTTCCGTGCCGTTGTCCATCGGAGGAGCCGTCGGCCTTCATTTTGGCCGACCCGACCTGCTCAGTTGGAGACGAGGCAGTTTGGACTAAGCCGGAAATGGCGAGCAGGTACCCTCTCAAAATCGGAGGAAAATCTTTCAAACTGACCTTAGTTGATCTGAAATGAAGACAGATTCAGCAACTGCACGATGGCCTATTTCTCCTTAACATGTTTTCAGAAACACGTTTCGGTGAACTATCTTAGTAGAATATGATATTGTATTCTGAATGAGCCGCCATTGAAAAATCCAAAATCCGGGAGCAGCTTAGACCCACGACGCGTTCGTCCAATCAGCTGCCGGTTTAAATTTCTTTGGGCGACAATACAGAGTAGCGCCGCCTGCTCTCTTCGGTGTGTTCCGAGGCACTTTTTGGACCTCGGGGAGCCGAGTGATCAGTCCGACTGGCTTTACTGCCAACGGTCGGCCGTCTGGTTGGTCGGTCTTCACCTTAAGACTTGTCTCTGTCTCCTGAGTGTTGAGTCTCTGACCTGTCTTTCCCTGGATTTCCACAGGCTGCATAACTGCTGCGGAACGGCTCCGGAACGTCGGCGGAGTCAATCGGTTTCCATTAAAGTCAACGTGTGTATTTCCACCAGCTGCATAACGTCTGCGTTCCGACTCCGGCACAGCTCCGGCGGACCGCAGCCCTGCGGATCAGATACGCAGAGCTTCTATTTTTGCCGGACGCCGGAGAGCTCCGCAGCAATTCAGCACACGGCAGATAGTGCGGGACAGGAAGTCGAGCACAGAAACAAAATAAAACATCCGGTTAACTTTCAAAATAAAATACACCGTGCTCACGAAGGATCATATTTCTCTTCACTACACCTTGAAAACACAGCACGGAGTTGTTTCCTCTCTACTCCTCGGAATAGAAACAAACTGTTGGTGGTTTTGTGGTTCTATTCTGCGTGAATTCGCGAGATCTAGTGGGTCCTCGTGACATCAGCTGTCAGTCCTGGCCGCAGCCGTTCCGCAACAACTCCGGATCCGGTGGGTATTGACGGACGGCGGACCACGGAGACGTTCCGCAGCGGAGACGTTCCGCAGCAGTTACGCAGCCTGTGGAAATCCACGGTTTGTCTCGAGGGGTTTTGTCTCTGACTTGTCTGGGTGTTTTGTCTCGGTCTCATGGGCATCTTGAATTTGAGTCCAACTTGTCTCGGCTTAGTGTTTGCGTTATTTTACTCAGACTTGTCTTCTACAAGTAGTGGATTACTTGTCTCTCAGCTTCATGGGTGTTTTTTCTTGGACTTTTCTTTTGACTTGTCTCTGTCTCATGAGTGTTGAGTTCATTAAACATCTAGTTAAATCAATAATGGAAATGATGTTTCTACTTGCAGCCCTACAGTCTGTAGTCCTGCGGTCTCTCTGCCTGGTGACTCAGCCCGCTGCTCTCTGAGTGAAAAAAAAGACATAAAAGAAACAGAAAAAAACAGAGAAAATGAGGAGAAAATTACTCGCCATTCCAGAAAACCAAAATAAACAGAAGAAAGAGTGAAGTCTGGTTTAAGGAGCCGAGACGTCATGGAAGGGAGGGAGGGAGAGGGAGAGAGACAGAAAGAATCGGAGAGAGAGGGGGGGAGGGTTTAAACTTTATACAAAAGCAAAGTCTGTGTGCAGAGGCTCAAGAAGCCCCTCCCTCCTCTTGTTCTCCCCCAACAGAGAGAGAGAGCAGCTGGAGGCAACAGCTTCATACCTAAAGAGAAACGGAGAGAGGGAGGGAGAGAGAGAGAGGAGACTGCAGGACGGATATGAAGGAGCTGCTGAGTTTCTGTTTCTGAAGACTAAAAACCGGTAAAACTTTGATTCTTTTATTAGACTTTATTGTCTCCGTACATTATGGACGCAGCACGCTTACAGAAAAACCAAAGTCCAACCATGACAGAGTGACATGCAGGGGAATAACACGGATAACGTTGCAGTGGTTGATCTTATGTTAACTTTGTCATCACGTAAGGTCAGACTGGGATGATATGATATGATATACGTGGCTGCCCATTGGACTTGTATTGTGGTTTTCATTTATTGTGATTTGATAGTATTGGGTGTTGAGCTTTTCTTTTCTTTTTAAGATTAGATTCAACTTTATTGTCATTGTGCAGAGTACAAGTACAAAGACAACAAAATTAAGTTTGCGTCCAACCAGAAGTGCAAAAAATAGCATAAAAGTGCAATGTGATATACAAGTATAGACAGGAGAAGAAATCTAGTGCAGTCAGTGTAGACAGTTGTATACAGTTGGTTTACAGAAGGTGGTTTAGAGTGATATAAATTAAATATAATTGTGTGCAGTGTATTAGCAGTTACCTTGTAAGAGCAGAATAAATATGGCTGTGTAATATGAACAATGTATGAACATGTACAGATATGTGCAATGTAGCAGTGACATAATAATAAGAATAATATAGATATATGCAGTATATTAACAGAATATATTATAAGAAACACAGAATACATATGGATATTCTGTATGAACCATATAGACAGATATGTACAAATTGAACATTGAATTGAATATAAAAGGCAGCACTTAAAAAAAGAACGCATTACATTTTGAACGTGCAGTTTTCTGCTGATATTTTCTGTCTATCAGGACAATGTCGCAGCCTTTTGGGATGTGTTTATTGCAGCAGCTGAGTTATTGTGCAGCCTTGGCTGACAATGTTATGTATTAGTGTGTGTGTGTGTGTGTGTGTGTGTGTGTGTGTGTGTGTACGCTGCTGACTCTTGAGTCACACATCTCCTTTGTCTTTTTAAAATGCTTGAATGGTAAGAAACAAATGTGAATCCTTGAATTAACCTTCAATGTTTCTGTTACTGTTTCTTTTAGGGTTTTGTGATCTTCACTCTTAGATTATGTTTGTTAGAGAGCTGGCACTGTTTGACCCAAACTGAAAGGAGATCTTTGATCAGATTAAAATAAAGCATGGAGGAACAATTTTAGTTTGTAGGAGAAGAAATAGATGCACTTTTCAAACCGTGGATCACAAAGTGCGTCACATATTAAAATAAATTAAAAACACATGTTAAAAACAAAACAAAAGAGGAAAGAAACAAAAAAAACCTGCAACAAGTACTTTAGACCAGAGGTTCTCAAGCTTTTTTTTAATAATGTTCCCCCTTTGAACAGTGTTTTTAAGCCATGTACCTCCACCAGCACAAATCATTTTCAGTAGAAAAGAGTCTCTATGAAGAGGAAGAATACGGAGATGTCAGCGATAGATTTACTAAACAACAGCCTTGGACCTGGAAAATGTTTAAATGATGATGGATAAAGGAGACAAAAACCTGGAAAAAGACGGTAGAAAGAAGGAAGTAAGGCAAGAATAGGTCGACAATAGTAACAAATACTTTGAAAAAAACACAGTAGAAAGAAGGAAGGCAACACTAGGGAGACAAGAGACAAAAAAATTCAAATACAAACTTAGAAAAAAGTGACAAACTTCTAAGAAAAAGAGACAGTAGAACAAAGTAATGAAGAAAGACAAGAACAGGTCAAAACAAATGACAAAACCTTCAAAAATAAGCGACAAACTTCAAAAACAGGCAAAAATGTTGAAGTAATGTATCAGTGCTATCGTTATTCTGTATATTGTACCAGATTAATAGTGTAAGGTTATGTTTACAGCGTAGGAGAGAAGCAACGGAGGTTTGTGTTTTTAATATATTTCTCTGAGCAGCATGAACAATGTCAATGAAACTGAAATGATCTCTTAGTGTCTCCATCGTTTCCACACAGCTGTTCTAGTAGCTAGTCTGTGTTACAGATCCATGACGTGAGTTGTCTGCCAGGGAAATCACGGCACATATGATTACGTTTATGTTACAAGGTAGACGATCCTTTTTCATCATTGACGCGAGGAAAAGTATCCTAGACGTCGTTCTAGCGTTATACAACCATGCTATAGTTAGCCAAGCAAGTAGCCACTATAAACCTTTTACACAAATAGGCAGAGTTACCTGTTGAGAAGAAAGCAGGCAACTTCGGCATCCCTTTTAAAATCCTACACCTCATCAGCTCTTTCCATCTTGGAAAAGCCACAACAATATTAACTTTGGTTGCGTTGCTTTGCCTGTTACGTTGTAAGATTTGAAAGCCTGTTGCGTCTATTATCGCCGAGGAAATTACAACCCCAAATCAGAAAAAGTTGGGACAGTATGAAAAACACAAATAAAAAAAGAAAGTAGTGATTTCTAAATGTACTTTGACTTGTATTTCATTGCAGACAATGTGAACACAAAATATTTCATGTTTTGTCTGGTCAACTTAATTTCATTTGTAAATATACATCCTTTCCTGTCATTCAGACCTGCAACACATTCCAAAAAAGGTTGGGACAGGAGCAATTTAGGGCTAGTAATCAGGTAAATTGGTTAAATAATGATGTGATTTGAAACAGGTGATGTCAACAGGTGATTGTAATTATGATTTGGTACAAAAGCAGCATCCAAGAAAGGCCTAGTCCTTTAGGAGCAAAGATGGGCCGAGGATCGCCAGTTTGCCAACAAATACGTGAGAAAATTATTGAAATGTTTAAAAACAATGTTCCTCAAAGAAAGGCATTTGCTTATTTCACCTTCAACAGTGCATAACATAATTAAAAGATTCAAGGAATGAGGAGGAATTTCAGTGCGTAAAGGACAAGGGCGCAAGCCTAAGCTGAACAACCGTGATCTCCGATCCCTCAGGCGGCACTGCATCAAGAATCGTCATTCATCTATAAGCGACATCACCACATGGGCTCAGGACTACTTTGGCAAACCTTTGTCAAGTACCACAATACGTAGTTACATCCACAAATGCCAGTTAAAACTGTACTGTGCCAAAAGGAAGCCCTATGTTAACAGTGTCCAGAAGCACCGTCGACTTCTCTGGGCTCAGAGGCATCTGGGATGGACCATCACACAGTGGAAACGTGTACTGCGGTCAGATGAATCAGTATTTCAGGGATTTTTTGGGAGAAATGGACGCCGTGTGTTCCGGACCAAAGAAGAAAAGGATCATCCAGACTGTTACCAGCAACAAGTCCAAAAGCCAGGGTCTGTCATGGTATGGGGTTGTGTCAGTGCCCTTGGCAAAGGTAACTTGCACTTCTGTGATGGCACCATTAATGCTGAAAAGTACACAGAGATTTTGGAGCACAATATGCTGCCTTCAAGAAGACATCTTTTCCAGGGACGTCCATGCATATTTCAACAAGATAATACGAAACCACATTCTGCACACATTACAAAGTCCTGGCTGCGGAGGAAGAGGATACGGGTACTTGACTGGCCTGCCTGCAGTCCCGACCTGTCTCCAATAGAGAATGTGTGGCGCATTTTGAAGCGCAAAATGCGACAACGAAGACCCCGTACTGTTGCCCACCTTAAGACTTGTTTGCAGCAAGAATGGGACAAAATTACACCTGAAACACTTCATCACTTGGTGTCTTCAGTCCCTAAACGTCTTTTAAGTGTTGTGAAAAGGAATGGCAACACTACAAAGTGGTAAATGCTTTACTGTACCAACTGTTAGAAATGTGTTGCAAGAACCAAAATAGGAATTTTGTTTTTTTGAAAAAAATAAAAATAAAAATCATGAGGAACACATTAAATTATGTGCTGCTGTATTGTCTGCAATGAAATACAAGTCAAAGTACATTTAGAAATCACTACTTTCTTTTTTTATTTGTGTTTTCCATACTGTCCCAACTTTTTCTGATTTGGGGTTGTAATTTCCTCGGCGATAATAGACGCAACAGGCTTTCAAATCTACCGGCAGTGAGTCACAAATAAT
Source organism: Gymnocephalus cernua (assembly GCA_023631565.1). Lineage (NCBI taxonomy): Eukaryota > Metazoa > Chordata > Actinopteri > Perciformes > Percidae > Gymnocephalus > Gymnocephalus cernua. The sequence continues at coordinate 33,005,914 of CM042440.1, forward strand.
CTTCTCCCCGTCCCTCCCTGGCATACGTCACAGTCATAGACAGTTAAAGAAAACAGTCGGTCACAGTCAGTGCCACTGGGTGAAAAGTGCGAAATGCGGAGCAGTATACCCTGTATGTCCCTTACGGGCTACCGTAATTCAAGATGGCGCATGGCTATGGAGCGTCTACCCCAGTTCATGTAAGCGCATATGTAAAATTTGAAGCCAATAGGAATACTTGGAATTGATGGTGGTGGTCAATATTCATAAAAATGGACAAGTTTGTGAAGGGCAATACAGATTTTGATAATGAACAACTACAAATGTTACACACTGGGGCTTTAATTACACATTCTACTAATAATAATAATACATTTATTTTTTTATAGCGCTGTTGTAGACACTCAAAGACTACACTGTAAAAAATACTCTGTTACAAGTAAAAGTCCTGCATTGAAAATGTTACATAAGTAAAAGTATGTAAGTATCATCAGGAAAATGTACTTAAAGTATTGAAAGTAAAAGTACTCTATTCAGAAAAATCCTCCCATTGTAGAAAGTGGAAAGGATCCAAACAGTTGTGTGTTTAATAGTCTACACACACACACACACACACACACACACACACACACACACATACACAGAAACACACACACACACACACACACACACACATACACAGAAACACACACACACACACACACAGACACACACACACACACACACACACACACACACACAGCCAGTTGTTGTCTGATCATCTCAGCTGGACTTGTAGCCGTTGGCTAGTTTACTTTAGAATCAAACATCAGATTTTATAAACTAACGTTTCACAACGTTAACGACGAGTTCCGCTTGTCCCGTGGGACGCGACTTAGCTCCGTTTGTTCCGTAAAGTGAAATCGACATCGGAACAACTCTAGAATAAATATAAACGTGTCTTTGTTTCTTCAGATAAACAGCATCTGAGGTGTAATCTCCGTGTGTCTCATGTCCTCCAGGTTTGCGATGGGGAACACAGACAGCCACAGCAGCTTTGTGTCTCCCGCCAAGTCGCCGTGTTCGCTCCGGCTCTCCTGCAGGAGGGAGGCGGCGCCACCGTCTGCTCGCAGCTGGTGGAGGAGCAACACTCAGGGCCGCAGCCGCGGGAGGAACTACCTCAAGCCGCAGGTCGACGGGCCACCGTACACATCCTGGCATTATGAACACGGCCCCACGCCGGGAGCCACGCCTCCTCCCAGGTTCTTCACAGGAAGTACCGGGCAGTGCGTTGAGTGCACGTCTCTGCAGAGCGGCGGCAGCCCCAAAGTGATGCTTGGCAAACACGGAAGCATGAGGGTGGAGTTCACCAACGCCAGGGGAGTCTCCATGGAGACGCAGGGGCTCCCCCCTGCCGGCGCCAGCGCCCCGACAGCAGTCGAGCCCTCGCTGCGCACCAGTAAAGGCAGCTCGCTCAGCTCTGACGGCTCCTGGTACGACTCGCCGTGGGGGGCAGCCGGCGAGCTGGTGGACAATGTGTTTGTCTGCGCGCAGAGCAGCGGGTACGCCGCCTACACCTCCGCCCGCACAGAGGAGATGGCGACCATCAGTAGCGGTTACAACCCCGTCTTCTCCGCACAGGTGGACGTCTCTCCTCGGTTTAACTCCAGCCTCCTGTTCCCCACCGCTGCCGGCGGCAAGAGCAGCGAGTTCCCCGCCGCTGCCTACAACACCTGCTCCTCCGGGCGCACAGAGGACAGCGGCATCGGAGACTCTGTGATCCTGCCGGCCGACCTCGGAGACTTCAGCTCCGCCTCGCTAGACAGCATTTACCACAACACGCCGCAGCACGTGTTCCCCCCCGCACCGGATGCCGCTGCCTTCTGTTGCTCGGCACCGCGGCTGGATGACATCATCACAGAAGAGGAGGGGTCAGCGCGAGGAGGAGGAGGAGGAGGAGGAGGCGTGGAGCAGCAGTACTCCTCGCTGACGCTTCCCTGTCGCAGGGCCGAGTCCGTCGGAGACTCCGCCGCCAGCGGGAACGGCCGCAAAGACTTCCTGAAGAGTCGGATCCGACGACTCGGCGACTGGACAGGAAGTCTGAGCAGGAAGAAGAGGAGGATCCAGGTGAGTCACAACAACAACAACAACACTGTTTTAAACATTTCAAACGTGTGGAGTAGCTTTATATTACAGTTAGCTGTGTGTTTCTGAGATCAGCGTCATACATTTTTTTCCAATTGTTTTCTGAAATGTCCTCTTTGAAGTCCACCCTCCATGTCTCAGGCGTGGTTGAGACATCAATTTACCGTTTATTAATGATTGTTGCGACTGTAAGCAGTGTGACAAAGTGCTGCCGTGAGAGATGCATAAACACACTGTGACGCGCTCCAGATTGTATTGCAATGATTTATTCCTCCACACGTAAAATATAACTAGTACTGCAGTTACCAAATGTAAAGTTACTTTGTGAGTAAAAATAAGTGCGTTAGTGCGGCGCTCAACAGAACGTGTTCCTCCCAGGCTCCCCCCCTCTCTGTCAAAGCCCAGGTGAACAGGTGAAGCAAACAAATATGTTATCACTTCAGCTCAAACCCCCATGAACACGCCCACCACCCACAATATAATGGTCAATAAATAATATACATATATATGTGGCTCCTACAGATGGTTATTATGATGTGTTACCATTACTTCCCCAGGAGCCGTACGGCAGCGACAGCAGCAATGGCTGCGACCTGCTGTGGTCCTCCAACCCTCTCCACGCTCAGAGCCAGAACCAGGTCCCAGCAGCCCCCTGGGGCTCCTCCAGGAGCCTCAACCAGAGCCAGAGCCAGAGCAGTGACACCCAGCGGCAGAACATCTACGAGAACTTCATGCAGGAGCTGGAGACGGGCGGCGGCAACAGCAGCGCCGCCGAGCGGACCGAGCCGTCGGACGGGGAGGGAGAAGGAGAGGAGGGGGAGGAAGAGATGGAGGAGGAGGAGGGGGGAGTCTCAAACTTCCTGTTTGAGACGGAGCAGGGCGCGGTGCGGCGGGCCGGATGGCTCTCCTTTAAAGCTCTCATCACCGTCAGCAAAGACAGGAAGCTGGAGCTGGTCGCTCGCCGCAAGTGGAAGCACTACTGGGTCACTCTGAAAGGTATAAACCCACCAGACTCCATGTAAATAAACAGGGATTTTATCATCCTAAAACAGATACTAAATAATACTCTGAAAGGTAATAATTTATATTTATAAACTAATTTTATAAACTAATAATTTATAATATAAACTAGAGATGTGCCGATAAGCGCGGCCAAAAAAAGAATATTTTCGAATTCATCATTTCATATTTTCAACGTTTTTTTGTCACTTTTTTTAGAAGTTTGGACATTTTTTGTAGCTTTCACCAACGTTTTAGGATGCGTTTTTCGATTATATTCGTCACTTCAAGTTTAGTCACTTTTCACTTCTTTACTCTGTCTGAAACTACTCAGATTTTCTGTCGGAACATCGCTTAATATAAACCCACCAGACTCCATGTAAATAATCAGTACTTTTATCATCGTAAAACGCACTTCATTCAAAGTGGACAGAAACTAAATAAAACTACCAAAGTCCGTCTTGGTTCATCTTTCCACTGTTCCAACAATCACCACTCTGGTCTGGTTGAAATAAACCCTTAATTCACCCATTTACATGTGGAGATATGCTGGCTCTATACACGCTAAAAGTAGTGATTATTTACATGGAGTCTGGCTCTATACACGCTAAAAGTAGTGATTATTTACATGGAGTCTGGCTCTATACACGCTAAAAGTCCTGATTATTTACATGGAGTCTGGATCTATACACGCTAAAAGTACTGATTATTTACATGGAGTCTGGCTCTATACACGCTAAAAGTACTGATTATTTACATGGAGTCTGGCTCTATACACGCTAAAAGTCCTGATTATTTACATGGAGTCTGGCTCTATACACGCTAAAAGTACTGATTATTTACATGGAGTCTGGCTCTATACATGCTAAAAGTACTGATTATTTACATGGAGTCTGGCTCTATACATGCTAAAAGTAGTGATTATTTACATGGAGTCTGGTGTAGTTTGGTGATGGTGATTTCGGGGCTGTTTCATGTTAAACTAAAAGGATCTTACTCTTTAACATAAAGCTCTATCTCTGTAGGGATCCTTTCATATTGTAGTCAAACTCAGAATCTGAGTCTGTCAGCGGCAACAACAGAACTTTTAGTGGACGTTGACTGACGGTTTAACGTTAAATTGCAGCTTTTTTCGTCTTGCTTAATACTGGACCGATGTCAAATGTCAATGTTGGAAAATTCTGAAGTTATTCCTATAAAATGATGGAGCGTAGAGGATGAAATGCGGATTCTGTCCCCTCAGGTTGCTCTCTGCTGTTTTATGAGACCTACGGGAAAACGCTGGGCGCCGAGCGGGAGCTTTCTCCGCGCTACGCCCTGCTGGCAGACGACAGCATCGTCCAGGCCGTCCCCGAACATCCCAAGAAGGAGCATGTCTTCTGTCTGAGCAACTCGCACGGAGACGTCTACCTCTTCCAGGTGAGACGGCCCAGCAAAGCTGTGTCTGTTATTATAATTATATATTTATAAATATTATAATCCTGTAGGCGATATGGAGAATATCAAATACACCTCAGTACGCTGCTATAACTGCTAACGTTACGGGAGGACAAGCCAAGCAGGCCACGGCTGTTTACAACGTGTAGCCTGTTCAGCGGCTGTAGCCAATAACGGGGAGTTATTTTAAGAGAGGGAGGGCTGTAAGTCAGGAAGAGGGGACCGGGAGTTTGCAGTGACAGAGCGGCCCAGAATCTGATAATAACATTTTCCTAACGTGGATTTCCGGGAAGTTCTTGTTTCATTCTTTCTATTTTTGAGTCCTCTGAGTTTTCTCTCCGAGTGTCTGACTTTTGATTGCTGTCGGCGTCTCTGTTGTCCCATCATGCTCTCTGTTGTGAATGAATGGGCCGTAGTGTTAGTGGAGGGCTGTGGTTTCTCTTTCTGCAGCTCTGGAACCACAAACATGCACGGAGCCCAGGCTCATTTTGGGATGTCTTTTTATTCTCTCTGCGTGTGTTTAACGCAGTGACGACATGCCATCTCTGCAGAGAAAGATCATGTACACGCACACGCACACACACACACACACACACACACTAGGGGTGGGTTCACAAAACCCACGGTTCGGTTTGTATCCCGGTTTTAGGGTCACGGTTTTCGGTTCTGTACGGTTCTTGTTATTTTTTCTTTTAATCTTTAACACTCCAGAAATATACTTCAGCATATTGTACATAGCTTAATTATCCACAATGTAGGATACAGTATTAAAAGTAGTTATATCATGTAATGATGCACAAACTGGATGTGCCTTGACTGTAAGACCATTACTGGGACCGTCTCAGAGGAGAGCTAGCTGAGGTTCTGATACAGCCAGAGGGAAGACATTGATGATTTTAACAAGCTTTTCATTTATTAGGCAACAAAAGGCCATCTACAGGAACTCATGGGCCTTTTTAGTACACGAAGATTGAAATGTTACAGAATATCAATTGAAATAACTTGCATTTATCAAACTGCCAACTTCAGTGTCGCTCTTACAAAAATTGTATCCTTTAAAACAAAAAGAGAGGAACTCTTAAAGCTCCGTTGAATAAGTCAGAATCAATAAACATAAAAAAGCTGCGATTTTTTTTTTTTTTTTAATAGTTCTTTAAAAAATAATAAGGAAACTTGTTTTAGGGAGAATAAAATGACTCTGGGCTGAGTTTTCCCAGTAACCAAAAAGGCTCAGGATGTGTGTCAGTGGCTGGTTGATCTTTAGCCTACAGTGTTTAGTTAATGTCCTGTCCTGGGCTGGGACACATCATACGGTTTGATAAAGTACGTATTGGACTTTAACTTATTATTGCACTTACAATAACGAGCGTAGCTGACCTCAATTTAGGTCATCCTGTACGTCTCATCTCCGGTTTTTCCTGCATGCATCCACCGTGTGTGTGTGTGTGTGTGTGTGTGTGTGTGTGTGTGTGTGTGTGTGTGTGTGTGTGTGTGTGCGCGCGCACGCTTCAGTCGCGGGGGGAACGGAGCAGCCCCGCCCGCTGCAGAGCCGACAGGGTTGAAACAGCAGGGCTCATAGTTTTGCTGGTAACTTGTCCACACCTCTTCTTTTGCGCGGAAGGGAAACACACTGTCATACAGGCGCCTGACGGCACGAGGCTGCATTGCGCATGCGTTGAACCGTACGGCACACGCGCCCCGAACCGAGACATGGACTGTAGTTTGAGTCCTGCAGAGGAGACAAAGGTCCATAACGCTGCAACAAAACATGGCTGCATTTAGCTACTGAATGTTTTTTTTAAAAATTCAAGTTTAACAAACTTTTTGGAAATACGAAAGAGATTAAAAGAAAAGGTTGTAATATCAAGTTGAGTTAAACTACATTTTGAAGATCATACTTACAGACTTTTACTGGTGAAGGTTTTGAATGCAGGACTTTAACTTGTAGTGGAGTATTTTTCCCAGCGTGGTATTAGTACTGTTACTGCAGTAAAGTATCTGAATACTTGTTTGTGCTACAGCAGGACGAACTATCAGCAGAGGGTCGGAGATCTAAAGATAGAAACACGTTTCTCTGTTTATACGAGCTGAGGAAGCTCTTCTTTATTCACCGAGTAACTCTCACTCAGTCACACACACACACACACACACACACACACACACACACACACACACACACACACACACACACACACACACACACAGATAAACATGATCTGACTTCATCTTTGTCTCATCTTTGTCTCTCTCCCCCTCTCTCTCTCCCTCTCCCCCTCTCTCTCTCTCTCTCTCTCTCTCTCTTTCTCTCTCCCCCTCTCTCTCTCCCTCTCCCTCTCTCTCTCTTTCTCTCTCCCCCCCATCCAGGCCACCACGCAGACAGACCTGGAGAACTGGGTGACGGCGATCCACTCGGCGAGCGCGGCGCTGCTGGCGAAGCGGCGAGGGACGGAGGACACGCTGCGCCTGCTGCGCGTCCAGAGTGGCGCTCTGCTGCATAGCATCGACATGGACGCCAAGATGAAGAAGATGGCCGAGCTGCAGCTGTCCGTCATCAGGGAGCCCCGGAACAGGAAGGCCGTGGAGAGCCAGGTCAGTCCATACATCTACTCCAGCTGGAATGTAACTAAGTACATTTACTCCAGTACTGCAGCGACTTCAATAATAACATTGGGCCTTGGACAGATCACTGTTTTTATTGCTATAAATATAGATAAATATCAGAAAATCAATAAAAATCTGAATGCATCGTGATTCAACTTTCCTCCATCAGTTAAAGAACAAACACGTGAAACTCAAATCATGATGCTTGACTTGATTTCAGGTTTCAGTCACCAACAAAAGGACTTGTTTTCTAGAGTCCGGATCGGCCCGAATTTTTCTGTCCGAGCCTGGCCCGCGCTCGTTTTTTTCTCATCCTAATGACACATGTAGGTTTGTTTGTGTGGAAAGCTTTTATTAAGCAACTGTAGGAAGGCAGGGGAGACTCTGTACCTCCAGGGCCGCCATTATGACATGAATAACTCTGCTCCGTTATAACATGAATAACTCTGCTCCGTTATAACATGAATAACTCTGCTCCGTTATAACATGAATAACTCTGCTCCGTTATAACATGAATAACTCTGCTCCATTATAACATGAATAACTCTGCTCCGTTATAACATGAATAACTCTGCTCCGTTATAACGTGAATAACTCTGCTCCGTTATGACACGAATAACTCTGCTCCGTTATAACACGAATAACTCTGCTCAGTTATAACATGAATAACAGCTCCGTTATAACATGAATAACTCTGCTCCGTTATAACATGAATAACTCTGCTCCGTTATAACGTGAATAACTCTGCTCCGTTATAACATGAATAACTCTGCTCCGTTATAACATGAATAACTCTGCTCCGTTATAACATGAATAACTCTGCTCCGTTATAACATGAATAACTCTGCTCCGTTATAACATGAATAACTCTGCTCCGTTATAACATGAATAACAGCTCCGTTATAACATGAATAACTCTGCTCCGTTATAACATGAATAACTCTGCTCCGTTATAACATGAATAACTCTGCTCCGTTATAACATAAATAACTCTGCTCCGTTATGACACGAATAACTCTGCTCCGTTATAACACGAATAACTCTGCTCAGTTATAACATGAAAAACAGCTCCGTTATAACATGAATAACTCTGCTCCGTTATAACATGAATAACTCTGCTCAGTTATAACATGAATAACTCTGCTCCGTTATAACCTGAATAACTCTGCTCCGTTATAACATGAATAACTCTGCTCCGTTATAACATGAATAACTCTGCTCCGTTATAACACGAATAACTCTGCTCAGTTATAACATGAATAACAGCTCCGTTATAACATGAATAACTCTGCTCCGTTATAACATGAATAACTCTGCTCAGTTATAACATGAATAACTCTGCTCCGTTATAACATGAATAACTCTGCTCCGTTATGACACGAATAACTCTGCTCCGTTATAACACGAATAACTCTGCTCAGTTATAACATGAATAACAGCTCCGTTATAACATGAATAACTCTGCTCCGTTATAATATGAATAACTCTGCTCCGTTATAACATGAATAACTCTGCTCCGTTATAACGTGAATAACTCTGCTCCGTTATAACGTGAATAACTCTGCTCCGTTATAACATGAATAACTCTGCTCCGTTATAACATGAATAACTCTGCTCCGTTATAACATGAATAACTCTGCTCCGTTATAACATGAATAACAGCTCCGTTATAACATGAATAACTCTGCTCCGTTATAACATGAATAACTCTGCTCCGGTCGCACCTACACGTCTGCTTCTTCCTTCTCTATCTCTCTTCTGACCAGCTTCCACATAGACACACACACACACACACACACACACACATGCGCTCTCTTAAAGGAGCCGCAGCACCATTTTAGTTTCCGTCCAACGCTCTTCACAAGTTAAATAAATGATCAGTTACTTTCATTGAATTTGTGTGTTTTATTACATTTTGTAGCATTTGAAGAAAAATGGATAATAGAACGTTGGAAAAAGTTGGAAAGTGACAAAACGTCCAGTAAAGTGACAAAAACTTAGGATAATAACTCAGGATAATCTTCAAAAACTTCAGGAAAAATGACAAAAATTTGGGAAAAGAAAGTCAAAAAAGCACAGAAAAATATTGACAGAAACAGAAAAAAAGAAAAAAAGTGACAACAGTGTCGAAAAAGATGAGAAAACGTTGTAATTTTTAAAAATTTTATCCAGAAAAACAAAACGTTGCATCATGGTTGACGGGGAAGACAACACCACGGTTAATAAAGTAAAGGGCGTGTTTATCCCGAGTCGTCGTCAGTGAGTTCTCACACAGTTGGAGCTCCGGTAAAAGCAGCAGAGAGTTTATAACGTGAGCGCTTAGCGTGCTGCTCTGCCTCCAGGGCCTTCTGGCAACTGCCGACCGGGAGAGGAGTGGAACATCTGTTCCAGATGTGCCGGGTTGTTACCGGCTGCCTGGAACAACAAACGTTAGCTTCCCGCTAACGAAAGAGCCAGATGAGGCTGCAGGGAGTGACATCACAAGCCAAATGTTGAAAATAAATACATAAAACATAACATTTGTTTTGGAAAAATACGGACTCATTTGGCCTGCTGGCTCTCGTTGCCTGTCCTGTCTCCTCCAGCCGCCATCTGATCAGCAGTATGAGCTCAAATATTGATTTTAAAAGGATTTTATTGATTTAGAAATGGTTCCCCAGAGTGTGATCAGAACTCAGTCCAACATGTTATACAGAAAAGAAACAGACCGTAGAGAATAAATAATGCTAATTAATAATGGTGTGTGTGTGTGTGTGTGTGTGTGTGTGTGTGTGTGTGTGTGTGTGTGTGTGTGTGTGTGTGTGTGTGTGTGTGTGTGTAGATCCAGCAGTGGGAGCAGAACCTGGAGAAACTGAACCTGGATCTGTTCCGTCTGCGCTGCTATCTGTCCAGCCTGCAGGGCGGCGAGCTGCCCAACCCCAAGAGCCTGCTCGCCGTCGCCAGCCGGCCCTCCAAGAGCATGCTGGGACGGCTGGGCATCTTCTCCGTGTCCTCCTTCCATGCTCTGGTAAGAAGCGCCGCTGCCAACACACACAATCTGAAAGCTGTCGCTAACTCCGCCCACACAGCTGACGGATTCACCCGACGTTTCAGAGGAAAAGATGTATCGTGTGTCTCATGTTGGACGTGTGGCGTCTCCGCAGGTGTGCAGCAGAGACGAGGGGACGCTGCGGTGGCACAGAGGAAGCAGCCGGAGGCGGGGCCTGCCGTCCTCTCTAAGGGCACTGGACGCACCCAAGAGATGCAGCAAGGACGCCAGACACTCCACAGCCCAGGTAATACACCGCACCCACCACAGCCCAGGTAATACACCGCACCCACCACAGCCCAGGTAATACACCGCACCCACCGCAGCCCAGGTATTACATCGCACCCACCACAGCCCAGGTATTACACCGCACCCACCACAGCGACAACAAAGCCAACAAAGATGTCATATAAGGCAACAAAAATGTACAAAAACAACAAAACTGTTGAATAAAAGCAACACAAAGATCAGAAAAGGCTATAGAAACGCAGAAAAAATGACTGAAATGTTGACAAGGTGTGTTACTGTGTGTTACTGTGTGTTACTGTGTGTGACTGTGTGTGTGTGTGTGTGACTGTGTGTGTGTGTGTGTGTGTGTTATTGTGCATGTTACTGTGTTTGTGAGAGTGTGTGTGTGTGTGTGTGTGTGTGTGTGTGTGTGTGTGTGTGTGTGTGTGTGTGTGTGTGTGTCTGTGTAGTCGTTCTGAGTTGTTTTGAATTTATTTTCACGTTTCAAACAGATTGGACCCGTCTGCCTGCAGTCTGAACGTAGCCTAAATACTCCCAGCAGTGCCCTGATTGGTCGTCCAGCGGCTGATTGTCAGCGGTTGTTAGTCCGATTAAAAGCTCTCAGTTGAGCACGGTTTGATTCCAGCTGTTCTTTAAACCTCAGCTCGCTACGCTTTTGGCTTCCTGCCAACGACACAAACAAACGCTCTCACATGTTGCAGTTTGTCTTAAAGAGGCTGAAGTTTTGGCTCCACTTTCTCTGTGTATCAGCAGCCAGCTGAAGTTCCCATCATGCTCGGCTCCTGCAGGGCCCCTCCTGATAACAGCCAAGCTATTTTTGGGACTGTGGGAGTCCAGAGGACCATAAATCTCCCCGCAGCTCTAGCTTTATTTTGGCTTTGTGTTTTAACGGACGGATGCTGAAACCAGCGGAGGAAGAAGTATTCAGATCCTACTGCAGTATAAGTACCAATACCACTCTGTAATAGTACTTGTTACAAGTTGAAAATGTTACTTCAGTAAAAGTCTGTAAGTATCATCAGGAGAATATAGTTAAAGTATTAAAAGTAAAGAAGAATCCTCCCATTTTAGAAAGTGTAAACGATCCAAACAGTTGTGTGTTTAATAGTCTACACACACACACACACACACACACACACACACACACACACACACACACACACACACACACACACACACACACACACACACACACACACAGACAGACACACACAGCCAGTTGTGTGTTTAATGGTCTGATCATGTCAGCTGGACTTGTAGCCGTTATATTGTTGGCTAGTTTACTTTAGAATAAAACATCAGATTTTATAAACTACGTGTGTTTTGTGTGCAGGAATCTTAATGTGTAAAGTAACTAGTAACTAAAGCTGTAACAGATGAATGTAGTGGAGTAAAAAGTACAATATTTCTCTCTGAAATGTAACGAAGTAGAAGTAGAAAGTGGCATGAAAAGAAAAGACTCAAGTAAAGTACAAGTACCTCAACATTTGGACTCAAGTACAGTACTGGAGTAAATGTACTTAGTTACATTCCAGCAATGGCTGAAACTCTTCTGTGTTTACGCATGTTTTTTGCTCACGTTGTAGCTTGTTTCTCCGCTGCCGACTCTCATAAAGGAATACGCCACCGTTTGTTGAAATAGGGCTTATCACGGTCTCCTCTAGATGTAGATAGGTGGGCAAACGCATTTTTTGTCTCAGTGCATGCGTTAGCTTAGCTGAGCGTAGTGAATGGAATCCTTTGTTGCCGTTAGCATGTCGTGAGTAGAAGTGAGCCAACAACAACAACAAAACAACCTAATTACTTCTTGTGGCCTGTGTATTCACAACAAGTACAAATAGCAACGCAAAATAAGACTAGACGATTTCCTAGACATATATTGATTTGGGACTATATTGGGTGGAAGTAGCCAGCCGAAGCACTGCTACTTGGCGCAAAGATCACGCAGCTGTTACGGCCGAGGCTCTGACCCAAAACACAGAGAATCACAGGCAGACACAGTGGGTGAAGCACGAGGAAATACAGGAAATTACTGACGTGAACAAACAAGGTAGCTATCACACTGACTGGGAGACAAGTTACCACATTGGCAGCTGTAAGGATCTGGCGCCGACGATGAGTTCCGACCGGGTCTAAATTCTGCAGCAGTCCTTAGTTGAATCAACTAGCTCCAGCTGAGGTAGGTCGCCCGGCCACGACTCTTCACCTACTTTCCGGACGCGCCAGCAACACACAGGACGGAGAGAATAGCTGGCTATAGCTGGCTATTTCTCCTACAGTGAATGGCGATGAACATGGCGGATTTTGTGAGAGACAAAGAGGGTGACTTCTCAGACAGTCAAGACCCAGAAGCATACCTCTACGAACCAGAGTTTTCAGAAGAGGAGCTGCGTGCTTTGGGAATAGAAGGAGAGGAGGAGGAGGTAGCGATCGCTGAACAGCCTGAGGACGTGAGGATGAAAGCCAACAGATCTGGTGGTGGGAGTGTGCGGGAATATGCCGACTGAAATAGAGTGTCTGTGATGTGGCGAGTGGGACATCGTACCGCCGGACAAGATGAGCGTGCTGCCCACAGTTGTGTCACAGCTACCGAGGATTTCTCAGCGTTGATCCATCCTGCAGTCCTCAACTTATTTTTTTCCGGTGTGATAAACTGGGAAAAACGCCGAATGGACCCAATAAACAGCTGTCCACAAAGTGATTACTGTAAACATGACGCATGGTTATTTTACAGGATAGATCGACCATATTAGACCTGTACTCACACAGAGTTGCTGCATGATATCTCTGCGCCAAGTTGCAGTGCTTCGGCTGTAGGCTACTTCCACCCAATATAGTCCCAAATCAATATATGTCTAAGAAATCGTCTAGTCTTATTTTGCATTGCTATTTGTACTTGTTGTGAATACACAGGCCACAAGAAGTAATTAGGTTGTTTTGTTGTTGTTGGCTCACTTTTACTCGCGACATGCTAACGGCAACAAAGGATTCCACTCACTATGCTAAAATAAGCTAACGCCGGCTCCGCCGGAGTGAGACAATGCATGCACTGAGACAAAAAATGCGTTTGCCCATCTATCTACATCTAGAGGAGACCGTGATAAGCCCTATTTCAACAAACGTATTCCTTTAATACTGGACCAATGTCAGAGATTGATGTTCCCATCAGTCACTTAGACACTAAAACACAGGAACATAGAGTCATCAGGTTGGAATAAAATGGTAGTCCCCCTTTGTGTGTCTCTGTGTGTGTGTGTGTGTGTGTGTGTGTGTGTGTGTGTGTGTGTGTGTGTGTGTGTGTGTGTGTGTGTGTGTGTGTGTCTCTGTGTGTGTGTGTCTCTGTGTGTGTGTGTCTCTGTGTGTCTGCACACTTCAGGACAGATAGTGAATAAGAGTGTTTGTCCGGAGTCTGCAGCCACCTGTCGGCCCCTTAAACCCCCCAGAGGACGAGAACAAAGAGGAGAAAGGGAACAAAAGGAGAGAACAAAGGAGGGATGTGAAGAAAAAGTAGGAGAGGGTGAGGGGAGAGAAGAAGAGAGGATGAAGGTTTTCTTTATTCAGACAGTGTTTGGGACAGCTGTTTCATAGCTGCTGGCTGAGCTGTGAGGAGAGAGAGAGAGAGAGAGAGAGAGGGAGAGAGAGAGAGAGAGAGAGAGAGAGAGAGAGAGAGAGGGAGAGAGAGAGACAGAGAGAGAGAGAGAGAGAGAGACAGAGAGAGAGAGAGAGAGAGAGAGAGAGAGAGAATTAATTAATCTGGCCAACAGTATGTGGACACCTATGCCTACAAACATGTTCTTCCATCTTTGTGTCGTAGCAACTTTTATCCTTGTAAAACGACAACTTAATTTTTATTCCGCAACTATTTTCCTCTTAATTTTATAACGTTTACTACTACGTCATTCTACTGCAGCAAGAAAAGAAGTATGGGAGATTTAGAGGAGTCTAAAGTCTAAATGAGTTTGTCTCTTTCCTATCTCGATGTGACTATGTCCTCGAGCATACAACGTCACAAAAGGCGACTAACACGATGAGAAAGCGTCAAAAATATCAATAAAGTCTCAAATAAGGTGAAAAAAGCATCAATACGTTTAAAAAAAACCACAAAACGTTGCATCATGGTTGACGGGGAAGACAACACCACGGTTAATAAAGTAAAGGGCGTGTTTATGCCGAGTCGTCGTCAGTGAGTTCTCACACAGTTGGAGCTCCGGTATTACTATTCTGTGTCACAAGTGTCTGACAACATTATGGAAAGGATTTCTAAGGAGGTCGACCTTTCTGTTGAAGACTAAGATCCTTTTTTTAAACATAAAAACCAGTCCCTCCAGAAAAACGTGATTATGCGATCGCAGAATTCAATGCATAATCAGCCAAAGTCCGCATATTAATGCGGGGGGCCGCATTTTTTCAAATACGCCGCACTTTCGCCGCATAAATTGTCAATTTCCGCGCAAAATATGCGCGGCTTGCATGATTTCATAATCCCCGCATTTTCATTGGAAAAAAGTCACATATATCTCAGCAGAAAGATGAAAAATGTTGCGTTTACTTCACACAAGAGCAGCCATTTTCCCCTGTTGCCATGGGAACGTTATGAAGTGATGTAATTTCACCTACTGAGAACACGGTGTTGGGGGAATCACTTTCTTTTCTCTTTTTCATCAAACCGCAGTTTTTGCAAGTTCCCGCAATTTCATCGCATAAAACTGCATAAATATTCCGCATATTCCATCGCATTTTTTAAGAAAACGTGCCGCATAATCAAGGATTTTTGCCCGCAACAATCACAAAAAAACTCTGCATTTTTCTGGAGGGACTGAAAAACATCTGCGAAATTGTGTTCGCTAAACCCACCAGACTCCATGTAAATAGTAATTTTAGCATCGTAAAACACACTTCATTCAAAGTCGGCAGAAACAAAATCAAACTATAAAAAGACGTTTTGGGTCTTTCCACTTTTCCAACCATCACAACTCTAGTTGTGGTTGAAATAAACACATAGTTTACTGATTTACATGTGAAAATATGTTGGCTCTATACACGCTAAAAGTAGTGTTTTTTTAAATGGAGTCTGGTGGGTTTAGAGCTAGTGACCTCAGAGCTGTTTCTGGTTAAACAGAAAGGTCTTAGAGAGGGTTTAAAGCTCTATCTCTGTAGGGATCCTTTCATAATGTTATCAGACACTTAGAATAATTATCTGAGTCTGTCAGTGACAAGTTACATTTCAGCCCCTGGCCCCTGCGGACCCCCACACCTGAACCAGATCATCTTTTTCTGCTTTTTTGTTGCTTTTTTTCGATGTTTTTGTCACTTTTGTTGACGTACCAGTTCCAGTTGACAGCTCCAGTTTCCCTGCAGAGCCT